>JASDQU011028065.1:0-13524 GCA_032191745.1 Picea mariana
TAGTCTGTGTAGACTTTTATGTTTGTGAATTATTTTTCATGACTGATAAAGGCTATTGTGTAGATTCGAGTGGGAAGCAATTTGTGGCAAGCCAATAGAGCTTTTAGAGTTCAGTTTTGATTTTCTGTCAGAAGTCCTTTTGTATGTTCCATCGGGGATGTCTAAGTTTGACTTTGGTCCATGATTTATGTATGACATTTTGTAAATAAAATGACTCTTTGGTGAATTGGAATGAAATAAAGGATTTATTTATGTTTATTCTATCTTGATTATCATCTTGGTGTATGTACTTATGTTCTTACATTTATTTCAACAACTGTTATATTCAAAAAATTACATAAAAATTAAATTTCCAGGAAGCTTTTTGTTGATAAAAGACTATCCTAAGCACTCGTAATTAATACTTGTGAGTTAGGATGTTATTTTTGTTGGCTATAAACATAGGTTGATATTCCCCTCTACTTTTCTTTATCCAAGTAAATTATGAAAATTCTTGAGCAATATCATTTGATATATTTTCCTCAACAAGACCTAGAGACCCAAAAGGTAGATACATTAAATCGAAATCAGATCTTTCAACTAAGGTTCCTTTCGACCTTTTTAAGGGAAGGAATGTTCCACTCATAAACTCCACAGACCGATACCGAAAAACATGAGTTGGCTCAAATCAAAGAGATAAAGTAGTCTGTAAAGAGACTAAAATAGGGAGCACTATAGAACATAAAATTGAATCATCAGTAATAGTGGAACAAGAGGCAAGACCACTCGAGACTTCCACAAGACCAAACTATACAACATTTGTTTTCTTACCACCATCAGGAGATCCTAAATTTGAAGACATCATAGACCCTGAACAAATGAATACCTTTTTCGGTAGTTCAACCAACATAATTGTCTCTCAAATTGACACAAAAAATTTGCCACCAATAATCTCAACCAACTCAAGTAGAGTCCCAGACAACCAAACATTAGGAAGACCTTCCCATCAGAGGGATACCTTGTTCTCTTCAAGAATAAAACCACTTAAGTACTAACTTTTTGGAAACCAAATCAGTATGGATGATCGGGAGGATCACAACAATGTAAGACACGAGGAGGAAGAAGAAGTTGGAAACCAAACCGAAACTACCTTCGGGTTTCCAATTTTGGACACCACCCTAAATGTCAATATGAAAAATCTTCCTCTCTCAAAAGTGCCTATCTTTTATGGTAAAAGCACTGAAGATCTAGATACCTTCCTAGTTAAGTTCGACATATTGTGTACGAGATAAAATTACTTACAAGATGCCCAGAGACTAAAACTATTTCTTCCAACCCTTAGGGACTCTGCACTAAGATGGTTCATGGGGTTGGGAGAATCCATTATTAGGTCTTAGGAAGCCATGAAAGATATATTTATTAAGAAGTACCAAGACTACTGCAAGACCAGGGATTCTCGTAATGATATTTTCAAAATCCAACAGTTAGAAAATGAGACCGTTGAGGATTATATGGAACGTTTTGGTTATATCTCCCATAAATCAAAATATCATGACCTTCCAAATGATGTAGTTAGGGTTCTTTTACTTAAGGGAATTTCAAGGGAATACCTAGATATACTTAACCTGATGGAATCAAGTGACATCTCCCACAAACCATTTGCTAAAATCTATGAAATGTGTAATAATTACTTGAGGAGTATATCTAAAACAAGAAAGAATGTTTGGGACCCTTATAATAGAAATTTAAACCAATTAGTTCAGGTGGTTTCACAAGAGCAGACATAGGGAACCTTTTAGAAATCTTCAAGATAGATATTTTAAGAACAATAGGTTCCCAGTTGGGCACCCTCAAGATTAAAAAGAAACAGGAAGAGGAAAATGCAACAATGAGCATGTATTGCCCATGACGCAAGAGGAAGAATTCCTCAAGGGAACGCCCATTAGATAACATTTCAGTTTGTGGCTTCTGCACAAAAGACCATTCAACTGAGAAATGACCATCATTTGCCAGTTTTTTATCCATATATAGGAGTGGGAATCCTGGGGAGTCCTCTTATGCACCTAGGAGGCCATGGAAGCCTAGGAACCAACCCAAATACCCATATCCACAATCTCAAGTTCCACCCAATTAACAACAACAACAACAGTGGAACTCACCAAGTTGGAAAAACTGGTATGCATAGTACCAAAATCCTTGGCTACAAGGATGGACAAGAGGGAATAACCAAGGAAACCCTCAATATCCACATGTCCCTATGTCCAACCATCCTTACCTTCAGTTTCCACCGAACACTCTGTAGTTTCTGCCAGGTTTTGTTCCACCACCTTTACCTCCTATTCCACAACAACAACCACAATAATATCAAAATGCAAGCTCCCTAAGACAAACATTATTACCGACACAACCAGTTCCCAATCCCAATAACATGCCCACTCAACTCCTTCACAATTTTGAGATGCAGAACTTTCCGACATATGTTATTACTCTTGTTCCATTAGAGGAGATTCAACTGAGGTCAGGAAATGTTATGGATAGGCAAAGACCTTCAGTAGTCATCTAGGAAGAAGAACAAGAGGAAACCCCCAAACAACCCACGAATGAAACTAGGTGGGAAGATGTTATTATTCCTAAGGACCAAGAACCCAAGCATCCCCAAAATGAATATGCACAAATTACGAAGGCCCCTCCTTATCTAGAAAGATTAGTAATTGAGAAACCTACCACCCAACCGAAATTTGACATCTTGAATGAATTGAAGAATATTTTTGTTAATAATCCCTTACTTCAATCTATTAAGGACATTCCAATCTACAGTCAGGTAGTCAAATAATTGTGTATTAAGAAGCCAGGTAGGAAGCAGAATGATCCTCCTATAGTGCATTTAATAGGAGAAATTTTTGAGTTTATATCAGAGCACACTAAGTTATCCAAATATGGGAACCCAAGAAATCTTGTACTATCCATAACCATTAATGAGGTCTCCATTGGAAACACTCTCATAGACCTAGGGGAAACCATCAATGTTATGACCACTACTACCTTGGAGAAATTACAGTTGAAACCTATTATTAGACCTACCCTAACCATTTTGGAATTAGCAGATAAGAGTAGGGTTATACCTGAAGGAATTTTGGATGATATCATAGTTACTTTAGCTTCATGGGAGTACCCAGTAGACTTTATGGTCATCCACTCAAAGGATCCTACCAAAGGCCATCCCGTTATTTTGGGAAGACTTTGGTTAGCCACAACCAATGCATTTATTGGTTGTAGAGAGGGAGAAATGACCATATCAAATGGACTTTCTATCCAAAAGCTTACCATATACCCTCCAACTCAACCTATCATGGAGAATCTATGGTGGCCTGAATGTCCATAGGAGAATGAGGACTAGAAAGACACGTATTTTCAAGTGACCATGCTTGGGTACTTCAGGAGCACACAACGAAAAATGTGCTAAGCCAGTTCATTTCTGCTATCACATGTATTGATTTTCTACAATTGTTTTCCCCAAATTGAGTACATGTTTGGGGAATAATTTCAGGAACAATTGGAGCCATCCATTTTGTCTTTGACATATTTTATCTTTGATATAGATGAGTCTGCCATGTCTTATACTATGCCATAGGATATTAGCCCAGGAAAGGTTTTACATATAAACTCTAGGATAGATGTAGACCAACATAAATAGTTAGTAAGTATCCTTAAAGAACAATAAGGAGCAATCGCCTGGGAATACACTGACATGAAGGGTATTCCCCTTGACACATACATTCATCACATATATACCCAGGGGAAAGTAACACCTTCTACGCAACCCCAGAGAAGGATGAACCCAACACTTAAAGGCATAGTAAAGGAGGAGATCCAAAAGTTATTAAATATCGGCTTTATTTATCCCATCTCCAACAGTAAGTGGGTGTCCCCGCTTGTAATGGTTCCAAAGAAAGTGACCAGGAAATGGAATATTTGTGTTGATTTTTGGGAGCTCAACAAAGCCACTCTAAAGGATTACTTTCCTCTTCCTTTCGTCGACCAAGTTTTGGATACCCTGTCTGGAAAGAAGTATTTCTCCTTTTTAGATTATAGCGGGTACAATCAAATTATTATAGCACCTAAGGATCAGGACAAAACTACATTTACTTGTCCTTGGGGAACCTATGCATGTAGGGTCTTTCCATTCGGATTATGTAATGCTCCTACTACATTTCGACAAGTAGTACTAGGGATATTTGTTGATATTATTCATGATTGTGTGGAGGTTTACATGGATGACTTCACGGTATATGGAAATACTTACCAGGAAGCCTTAGATAACTTAGAAAAAGTCCTTATCAGATGCCAAGAAATGAACTTGTCTCTAAGTCATGAAAAATGAAAAATGTTGTTAACTGAAAGAGTGGTTCTAGGACATCATGTTTAATCTTAAGGGATAAAATTCGATCCTACAAAGATTGAGGTCATTGTCATAATTCCACCCCCCAAATATCAAAAAGAGGTGAGAAGCTTTCTTGAAATTGTCAGATATTACTGGTGGTTTATTGAAAAGTTTACAAAGAATGTTGCACCTATGTTTGGATTGTTAATAAAGGATGTTGATTTTGTTTACACTAAGCACTTTCAAACTGCCTTTGAAACCCTGAAAGATAATTTGTCTGTGGCACCAATTCTTAGAGGGCCCAATTGGACTCTCCCATTCCACATATTCACTGATGCCTCTGACACTACAATAGGAGGAGTATTAGGGCAGAAAGAGGACCAACAATCCTATGCCATTTATTTTGTAAGCAAGAACTTGTCCCCTGCTGAGCTAAACTACATAGATACGAAGAAGGAATTATTGGCAATAGTTCATGATATCAATAAGTTTCATTATTAAATTATAGGTTATGAATTATTTGTACATACAGATCATTCTTCCATTAGCTTTCTCATGAATAAACCCATAACTAATTTTTGAGTGACTAGGTGGCTCCTGCTATTGCAAGAGTTTAATATCACCGTTCTTGACTGACCTGGAAAGGAGAATTTGGTAGAAGATTTTCTTTTACGAATAAAAAATGAGAATGATGATATTCCTGTAGATGATTGTTTCCCAGATGAGCACATTTTTTCCCTCTTGGTAAATACCCTGTGGTTTGCAGATATGGAAAATTATCTGGCTACTAGGAATTTACCGTCTCATTTGTCACCTCATGAAAAGCATAAAATTATCACCCAAAGTGCTAATTACTCTTGGGTTGTCCATGGAATTTTTGTACAGTTCTTGATTTGATTATTCGTAGATGTTTCTGAGAAGACAAGGTACCAAAAATCCTATGAAGTTTTCATGATGGACCATGTGGTGGCCATTTTTCTGACAAATGTACAACATATACGGTGTTACATTCGGGTTACTATTGGACTAGCATTTTCAAAGATGTTTCCAAGTATGTGAGGAGTTGTGATAGTTTCCAAAGGATAGGAAGACCTATGTCAGATGAAGAAATTCCCTTATGTTCCCAAGTTATGATTGAACCTTTCGAGAAATGGGCCCTTGACTTTGTAGGACTAATTTCACCCATGTCTCGTAAGAAAAACTATAGTTTGGTTTGTACAGATTATTTCACCAAGTGGGTAGAGGAAAAATCCCTATTCAAGGGTACAAAAAAATCCATTGTCGAATTCATCTATGGAGACATATTTACCCTCTTCAGTGTCCCTCATGTAATTGTTACAAACCAAGACACTCAATTCACTTCCAAGATGATGAGAGAGATAACAAAGAAATATGGGATTAAACATTGTAAATCTTCTCCATACCACCCACAAGCTAATGGTTAGGTAGAGTCTAAAAACAAAGTTCTAGAAGCTATATTAACCAAGACTGTTCAATTACATCATCAGGATTGGACTAATAGGCTTCCAGAGGCTTTGTGAGCATATCGGACCACCTGGAGAAACACCACTGGGCATACCCCTGATGAGATAGTGTACGGGAAACAAGTACTTCTACCAATAGAATTTCAAGTGAGGAACTTTCATATTTCCACAAAATTTGGATTAAACTTAGATGAGGCTCAGAAACAATAATCCCTACAATTGATTGAGTTGAATGAGATAAGGAAAGAAAACATCCAATGAACAATGTTAGTCCAAAACCAGAGAAGTAAGTGGCATGACAAGTTTATTAAGAACAAACACTTCCAACCTGGTGATTGGGCTTTGTTGTTTGATTCCCAATTTAAAACCTTCAAAGGAAAAATCACCACTCGGTGGTTCGATCCTTATGAGGTAGTCACTGTATATGACAATGGAGCTGTGAAAACTAAAACAATTGAAGATGGACAAGTCTCCTTTGTAGTAAATGGACATCGACTCAAATTTTATCATAAGCCCATTTATAAAGAAGACTTTCTACAGGTCATGTCAACTGACAAGGCATTGGCCTTAGTAGATGGGGAAGTCCCCCATTGTTCTTGAATGTTTTTTGAATTTTCTATTGTACATATGTAAATAGTTTTGAATTTTTTTGATAAACAATTCTAGAGATTTCTATACGTATTTATTTAATCAGGAGTAGACAATTTCAAGGAAATTTAAAAGAAGGAATTTTCTTCAAAATATTTATATATTTGAACCTTGTTATCTGCTAAGCATAAAATGAATAATGACTTTCTATAATTACCCATATTTTTGCAAAGATTTGCATCTTCTCTTTTTTTTTAAGGCATTTTAAAAAGAATTTTCTCTTGAAAATATTCACCACTATATAAGGAAGTGATACTGTAACTATTAAGCATAGAGGTCTCTCATGCAGTTTCCCCAAGAAACTTGAGTAAGTGAGAAAGTATATTTATTAAAGAGTAAGAAGGAGGTCTAATTAGCGGTTAGTCATGGAAACATCACAATAACTTACAAAAGAATAAAGTGAGTTGAGCCTAAAGATTACTTTCTGTTATTTCCCAATAGTACCGTCCACTACACACTAAAATACTTGATTATATCATTTCTTTATATAGGCTATGTCCGCTTAAGTACCCCTTACATCAGGAAAATCACTAAGGAATATATATAATGGAAATTCATCTTCTAACATAAATACCATCCCAATAAAAGGAAAGAAATTTTTTTTTTCGGAGTTGTCCCCCCATCTTCTTGCACAAAGAAATCTTATACTAAAATATTAAAAGATGGAGGGCCAGTCTCTGAGGGTGTAAGACGTTAACCTGCTGGGATACTGAACAGGTCTGCTGGCAGCGGGTATCGGCCTATGATACGACTAGGTAAACCCATCGGAGTACTGAACAAGCTCGCTGGCAACGGGGCATTCTATCTAGCGAGGATGGTAATCTGACAAAAAAATAAATAATAAATTTATTCTTATCCTGATATATGACATTACTTGTAGACAAAGCTGACACAAATTATGTATGTTTAAGTTAAGGTTAATGAACTCCATAAAATTTCCATTGGGAACTAACTTTGAGGCTATATTGAAACTCTCTTTCCTACCTCTTCTTATCTATATATAGGATCTCTTATCCTATAGGTGGGGCCATGTTCTAACCGTCTCGTCAGATCAATTTGTGAAATTTATCTCTACACTTAACAAGTTGTAAATATTTGGGTATTGGGATAGCTGACTAGTTTCCTATATTTTTTATTGTGATGTGTCACAATAATTACATGTGGGGGAGGGTTTCATGAGTTGACAAATGATAATTTTTCCTAGAAGAAGTGAATCTTTGTAAAAAATTATGTGTATTTTTTTCATGATACAGGTTATTACATCAAGAGTCATTTTATTTTTTGAAATGCTAATTCCCCATGTGCTATAAATTGTTGTACATATCCTTAGCAAAAAATGTTATTGGTTTATTTTCATTACAGAATGTTCATTGCATAATTGAAATTACATGTCTTATGCGAGTGGAATGAGTAATCATTGTGGAAAAATCAATAATAATGGAACACTTTGCCTATGCTCATAATCAATGCAAAAACCATTCGAAGACTGGAGGCTATCCATTACAAGAGGTAAAAAATGGATTTCACACAGAGGTACCATATGGAGTGTCATATGACATGTCGTATGAGGTTTTGGATGAAGTTCCATATGAGGTTTTGGATGAAGTTCCATATGAAAATATACACCAGTAACTTTCCACAATTTTAGGTAACCAGGAATCAATGGCATTTATTTGAATTAGTTCATGGAAATCAAGATTGAATGATGTAAACTTAGACATTTTCATGATCAAATGTCCAAGTCAAAGACTTGGGACATTGATCTAACCTCTTCATCATTATGATTTCCTCCTAAAAAATTCCTTCAAATTCGAAATCGGCACTCACACATGGCAACTCATGCATGTGATTTCATTGATGAATGCAATTGTTCCACCCTAGGTGCACTAAAAAATGGAGGGATCGCTCAATTTGGGTTATCCCATTATTCCTCACACTCACCTTTGTTCATTTGTGTTCACCCATGTTTTAAACACACTCTCCCTCTGCTCATTTTGATTCACCTTTGTCGACATTTTTTCTCGGCCCCTGCTTAATTGCACTCAACCTCTGTTTGAATCGTGCCATTCCTTGGCCCGATTGCACCCATACTCTGTCAAATTTTCCCTCTATCCATTTCTCCACACCATCACAATGCCCAAACGATATGAGTTGTCTTCCTATGGAAACCTCTTCGCCTTCCCTAAGTTTGCGCAGTGCAGGGAGGTGTTTTTGAGGGTAGGTTGCGGGTTGTTTTTGTCCCACTTGCAGGGCCACGACGATGGAATTTCAATACAATTTTCCCTAATATTTGATGGAAAGACAACACGGGTGGGGTATCCCACCTTTGGGGTCTTAGAGGAATCCATATTCGCAGCCACAAAGCTTCTGAAAGTGGGGGATAGATGGTTTATAAACCACCAATTGCTACGATCAAGATATAATAGGGATTTTAAATCATAACTTCAGAACATCTCTGGAGCTAAAGGATACTGGACAAGGAGTGGATAAAAGAGGAGCTAATCAACCCTCTCATAGTCATCACCAGGTTGATAACATGTGAAGGTATATATTCCACCTATAAAGCCTATCACTTTTAATTGTTAGCTCACTTTTAGTTCAATAAACCATTGAATTTTCCCTTCTACTTTTTAAAGATCTTGGAGAAGATGTCCTCTCAAGTGAGTAATAATGTAACCAACCCACACAACAACCTATTTTACCATGGGCTTATCAAAATCATTGTCTTACCTGAATTGGAAAAATAGGGGCAAACTTGGGATGAGTTCATTTAACAATTTGTCAACCCTCACTTGACAATTAATACTAGCAAAAAGACACTTGATCTAAGGAGTATTTCTCCATCAAAACCCCACTCTCCAAAAACTCCAAACCCTCCTGCATAAGCCATTCATTTACCGGAACAAAAATCCAAGAAGATTTGCAGCCTCATCGAGCAAAAAGACTAGGAAGCCTATTGTTAATCTCCATATGTCTTCAATATCTCTTGATCCTACATCCAAAAAGATACATTAAGTAATTTAGCAAGACTTTCCTACAGTTCCCACAAATAGGATAAGAGCTAATCGATTTAATAGAGGACCCTTTCGAAAGAGTACCTAGAGCACAAGAGGAAAACCTTATGCAAAACCCCTGACTACTCTTTGTACCGCTGTCCAAGTATCCTCTAATCTTAAAAGCCCTCACAAAAGACTTAGTAAAGTGTTTGTAGATGAATTGAAGCCTCAAAGAAAGACAAAATCCGAACCTACTTCTCCTCATAAACCGCCTATTTCTCCTACCTCATAGATGCCTACCCCAGATCCTAATAATGATAGACACTCCACATCTTTCAAGTTATCTAATCCCTCCTTAGAGATATTTGATCCTGCTCCAGCCATTGAGAAATTACAACAAGAGAATTTTCAATTGCTGCAACAATTGGAAGATAGGAAGACCTTGGACATGCATCTTCACCATGATAATGCAATCCTCCAAGAAAAGGTTAATTCCCTTGAAAGGTTGGTTGACGATATGACCAAAACCAATCGCAACCTCATGGAAAAATTGAAGAAACACAAGAGGCACAAGACAAAATCTTCATGGAAAGAAGGAGAAGCTTCTAAAGCCAATCCTTCTAAGCAAGCTTAGTCATGAGGGGCAATTCATTTTTATTTGTAGTGGGACCTACAAAATATTAGGTGTGGTAGGAAACTAATTCACGTTCTGTGTGTCACAGGGAAAAATTTCCGATCGTTTTTGCATCCGACACTCCGTCTGATTCTCCATCCGGTACTCCATCAGACACTCTGTCCTGCACTTAAACTGTGGGTGAGTTGGCGGTTATCATATCGATGACCAGCGATGGGTAAATCACATATATGGGTTTTTCTTGTGCCCATGGCCTCCAGCTATTGAGCTTCTGACAGCTTGGATTGGGTTGTTATGCTGGGCGTTTATTGGCTCGCCTTGTTTCTAGAAGCCATTGGTGGTTAAGACGCATTAAATGTGATTTACTATTTTTAGAGGAGGTAGACCCTTCTAGTGGTCGACCTCTCATCTTGTAAACTCTATAAATACCACATCAGTGGTCACGAGAATAGTTAGGAGAGAAAGAGGATGGTTAAGCTCTGTTTTTCAATTTTCAAGACATTTTCTTTAAAACTGTGTAAAATTGTGTTTATAATTTTAATGCTGAAATCATGTTGCTTGAGTTCGTGATTCATCGTTGAGGAGTAGCCACCACCTACTAGGGGGCCACCAGTGGTCTGGGTGAATATTTAGTCAATTATCTTATGATTTCATATATTGTTTTGAAGGTCACCACTAAATTAAAGATTAAAATGGTGTATGTGACCTCCATTGTTTGTGGGATAAGGTATAGATTTTACTGTAGCACAAAAAAACTTATACATCTCATTTATATTGAGCATTACGCTATTGGAATGTAGAAACATGAAAAGACCAAGTCCCTCAAAATACAAACATTTATTCATGTTTTTTAAATTTAAAAAATGTTTTCACATCTAGAAACTTGCTTGAAGTTCAAAACAATCTTCGTATTTTTTCAATCTAACAAAGATTTTAACATAGAAACTCGATCCCTCTATACTCATGATAAATCTAGATGATCTCTTTGTGTGCATATTTGAATTTAATAGTGTAATATTTGAGTTTAATAGTGTAAATCGATTTTCATGCATTTCTCTACAGAAAATATATAGAAAAACAAAACTCGCTCCTAATAGTCCATGAGCTGGATCAAGTCTTATCTTCCAAAAGAAAACCTGGAAAACCATTAAGTCTTATCTTCCAAAAGAAAACCTGGACAACCAAGAGCTCTTTTTTCCTTTTATCTCGTTTTCACACATTTATATCTGATAAAGATTTATATTTTAAAATTTAAGCTGGATTAAGTCTTATGTTCAAAAAGAAAACCAACAGCTTTTTTTCTCTTTTTCACACAGTGATATATCTGATAAAGATTTATATTTTAAAATTTAAGAATGTACAGGATTTGAATCCGTAACTTATAGACAAAATGAGAATTAAATCCCATACTGATCAACAGTCATGCTACCCATGAACAATTAATTACTTTTCCTCATCTAACTAAACTGAACAAGCTATGGCATTGTTTACACTGATGTGCAACGGAGAGAACAGTAGAAACAAAACACACGCCCATGAGAATACCCTTCCTCATTATGGTCACAAACCATGGCCGAGCAGTTTTAAATAGAATGTCTCCCAGACTGTCTCTTCAAAGCTTTAGCCACGTATTCAACTACACGTTTCACCATCGCCTCTTCATACCTGCAGAGGGTCTGGAAATATTAATAAATTATGAGAAACGTAAAATTGAATAAATAAATGATGTAGAAACGTAAAATTGAATAAATATTAGGCGTAGAATTGATGTAGAAGCCTATAAATAAATAGGAATAAGTATACAGCAGAGAAAGAGAGAATTACTCACCCATTGGTGTCTTCTTGGAGTGACCACCCAGAGAGATTCGACAGTGTGAAGAGAGCAGCTTTCCATTCATCAATTTCTTGTGGGCTGTATTTCCCACAGCTCTCATGCTCCTGCAATGCTTCAGCAAATGGGCCACCATGAGATCTATCCAGGTGCCTAACTTCAGAAGGAGTGACATTATAAAACAGAGGGATGGCAATGGCCGACCTCTTCTTCCCCTTCTCCTGTACTTGGCGCGCGATAACCGAGAGTTCTCTGAGGCACCATGCAGATTCTGCGTAGTTGGTGGAGAATATGGGAATCAGGATGCGACTCGTCTCAATCGTGTGTTGTAAACTTGCAGAGATGTCGTGTCCCCTCTGGAGATGGTAGGTGTCAAGGAATACACGAAAACCAGCGCCCGCGAGGGCGTGGTAGAGATGATCAACAAAGCCTTTCCTCACATCGCGCCCTCTGAAGCTTAGAAATACGTCGTATCTTCTGTATCTCTTCGTCTCTCGCGCGCCATTACAATTGAAGCAGCAAAGGAGGAGATGGATGGCCACCATCGCAATCACAATTGAAGCAACAAAGGAGGGGATGGATGGATGGGTGAAGAATGGGGGAAACGCGGCCTCAGAGAACATGACTACTTCAGATTAATGAAGGGGACTCGGGGGAGGAGGATCTGTTCGTACCAGAGTGCGCACAGTTTGGTCTTATATATTTTGATCGTGTGCTATATTTCACTAAGACTTTTTCAAAGTGTGGTTTCTGACATATGGGACAGTTTTGACATACGAGCCTAGTTTTGCCGTTTTGACATATGCACCGGCTCATGTCTAGAGTCGGCCGATAAAAATAAGATGGTTGACGAGACGAGAAACTGTCGCCTCTAACCTATGTAGACTTTGTGAGGAAATCACACTTTAAGAAATTCTTAGCGGCGGATATCACGCGATCCAAAAGTATAGAAGACCGACAAACAGTAGGCACGGTTGAGCCCGATAGTGGGCCCCAGATGGAAGACTAGGAGCTTGAGGGGTGGATATCACATGGTAAAACCGTATAAGACGAGACACTGGAGCATACTAAGAAACTTCGAAGAAGAAGCCTTTGAAAGATGTCTCTGCACGAGACGAAACGACTACATATTTCGATACAGGTGGTCGGCTAGGTACCGTGTAAAAGTAAGCTTCTATATTCCTCCAGTAGCTTTCCCTCCTTCTTGAGTCGTTCGATCCATGCTGCACATTCAATGGGTTAGGAGTAAATGGCGTAAAATCTTCAGGTTCTGAAGAGTCTTCATCTGGTGCACTACGACAAATGGACTAGTAAGCCAGCCCAGTGAAATGCAAGCTTCCACTATCTATATTGTCACCAAACCAATAAAAAATGGTAAAGAACTGTTGTAATAAAAAATCTATATACCTTTTAAAGAAATAAATATATGTTAGGTTTTTTTTAAATGATTGAATAGTTAAAAGTATGTTTTTTTTTTTTTTTTTAAGCTGATAGATTTAAATTTAAAAGTAAGATACAATGTAAACAATTTTATATATTAATCAATAAAATATTTTTAGGAAAAATACTTT
>JASDQU011028066.1:0-11476 GCA_032191745.1 Picea mariana
GTGCATAAATTTGTAGTGATAGTTCTCATCAAATTACGTGTATTTGTGTGAGCCTGTCGTATGAGCCAGTTCAGTTAGATTGTCCCATCATATGATGTAACTGTTTCAGGGCTTAAATAATAATTTAAATGTGTATATTTTAATTTTGTAATTTAATTGTATATAGTGCAGAGCTTAAATAATAATTTAAATGTATATTTTAATTTTTTTAATTTAATTGTATATATTAAATTTATATAGTTTTATTATTAGTCCCTGAGAAAGGAATGTAGCAATGGGTTTGCTATTGATTTGACATTAATTCCATTGACTGTGTTTGACTTTTTAAAAATTTGAGAGTTACTTAAAGTTCTATGTTATAGTTATTGTTTTTTTATTAAACAATAAAATTAATATTGGTTTATCTCGATTTTTATTGGGTATAAACTTCAGGGTCTTATTGCAAACCCGACGACGGAGTTTTATCATCATTGAAAGCATGTGTTCAAGTTTTGATTTTGTTTTCCTCCGACAAGCCTCACACACTTCCCAACTCTGCACATTTCATTTATTTCTTTCTCCTTCACACGCTTTCCACAATGACCATTGTGCATCTGCATGCTCCTGGTCGGCTAAGTAATATATTATTAGTTATACAGCCTTCGATCTCCAGTCCAAGCAGGTGTCCAGATTTGTTTGGGAGGCGCTGAGCCAAGTCTGCACGTCACCTGTGTCATCCTTCAGAGATGCTAGATCGAAACTTTGTACAATTGCGCTAGAGCTATTTAGCTGCTCTATAGTTGCATTCATCAGCTCTGCGCAGTCTAGAAGAGCAATATTATGAGTGCTTTTAGACGTTTTTTGAATCTAGTCCGAGGCCTTCTTTGCTTCATCCAATGCCAAAATCACTGCCAGGTTAGCGAGTTCCTTGGGGCTGACATTGGATGTTGATGCATACGATGAGAGACTGGAAATGCAAGTTGTCGGATATAGTGTGAGGTCACATAGGGATTTTAACGCCTTGTTGGTTGTTTGAAATCCGGTCCCCGACCCAGATCCTCCCTTATTTCTGTTGGAAATAACGACCCCGACCACCACAGAGGCTATGATTGCCACAAGCACCATGGAAGCTACTGAGATTACTATAATTCTTCTCATCGTCCTTTGCTGCATTGCCAACTTCTCTTGATCGATATCATCTACCTTCCCGTACGATTTGAATGAATGCATCTTGTCTTTATTGCAGATAGACCCTTTGTAAATATTTTCCTCCACTAGATTCGATCCAGTGACAGGCACGAATTTGAAAGAGAATGAGAACTCTGAGACGAGATGAGAACAACAATCCCAACTTCAATGATGCTGATGATCGAAGACTTAACGTGCTGGCTGCTTACAATGCCTAGCCTTTGCTTCGTCGTTCGATCTGTCTGGAATTTATAGTCTTATTAACAACAAAGATGGCGGTGCTAGAATTTCTATAATATTTATTAACTTATCAAAATTCCACATGTGAAACAGAAACAAATTTTGTGAAAACCGCGTATTGTCCAAGAGAGGACAAATCTTGATTTCACAGAAATTACGTTATATTATGTGGGCCAGAACTTGAACCCCTTATTGCAAACAAAGGATACACTATCTAACCTGGCAAGGACTATGCTGCCATGCAACTCTTGTTTGAAAATAATTTCATTACTAAGAAATATTAAAATGTCTGCACTATAAATGAAATGGCACGCTCTTGTTTTAATGATGCTAGCATAGCTTTTTTCTAGTTAATATAAATTGTAGATTTTCCTATAATAAGTCTAGTTGTACAGATTAGAGATTTTATCACTATATGTATAGTGTTTTTGTTTGTTTGTGACATTTTATTATTTTAGGAATTACATGTGTTGTAACATTGAAATTGGATTGTTGCATTCAATTTGCATGGTCACTGAAGTTTTGTAGTAATCATAATGACCTTATTTCACTTTATTATTGATCCACTTTATGAACACTTTATGAACACATGCAAATGTGATTAGATATTGAACAAGTACCAATTTTGGATATGCAAAGAAAGCACCGATTTCCTATTGTGATCTTTGCAAATGTTGCTATAGTGTCTTATATAAAGTGCCCAAAATGTGATTTGTAGAAAAAACTGAAGTTATAAAACCTATTGAAGTGGCTGCATTTGCTAACTATGGTTTTCCTTTAGGTTGTTGATGACCAAATATTTGGAACATTGAGTCACGTGTTTTGGAAATCATATGTTCCTTGTTGAAACTATGCTTTAAGATTTCTTTTAATGGCATAGTTTTGTTAGATTTTTTTTAATTATAATTGTATTCATTCAAGACATTTTTATAAGATTTACGGTGTAACAACTCACGTATGCACATAAGAGTCACAAGTAGATGAAAGTGGCAAGATAACACAAATATTTACATTGCTTTTGGATATGAACTTGGAAGACTTGGTTGCATCTAAGTAAAAGATAAATTATCTTGGCCTCAAACTACATGTATATGCTTTTATCTTATACCAATTTTTCTAGGCTTTTAACAATGCTATGTGTAGATGAGTTGGTTAAAATCAATTTTTACAATAAAGGTATTTGGTTAAATAAGTAGGAGATAAATGGTAATTGTAGGTACTATTGGTAACTTCTTTTTACTTGTTCAAAAAACAAATCTTAACAATAAAGTGTTTAAATTTTGAAGTACAAGAGTTGTTTGGTGTTTAAATTTTGAAGTACAAGAGTTGTTTAGTGATTATTACTTGGTGCTAGGGATTTTCGCATTATGCTCTTTTTTATCTAGAACATTGGGATCTAGTAATGACCTTGGATTATAAACAACATCAACGATCTCACAGGTGGAGTTGGTAATGACAAAGATTAGGCTTGAATTCAATGTTAGTGGAAACTCCACAGTGGAATTATTTATTGGAGAAACTATGAACACTTTTGGCTTGCTTTCTAATTCATTATCACCCTCACCCTTTGGCTCTCATGATAGTTTAACCATAGGCAGTTGTAGGTCATTTGGATTTAAAAGTAATTTGTGTTATAGGGAAATGTATGTAGCATATCGATCCCAGAACTTGTGGAGTCCTCCGATTGTTGTTTTTTATCCCATTAGAACATAAGTGGAGGCATCAAAATCCATTAGAGACATGAGGTTAAAATCAACATCAATAAACTTGTAGCTGGTGTTTGGAATGACAAAGATTAAGCTAGATTTTGGTGCTATTGAATTCTGCAACAAAAGTTTCAATTGCAGGAATAATGAACCCAGGTTGCTTGCTTTATAATCCCTTGGTTTTCTTGTCATAGGAAGGAACGATTGTAGGCTCCCTTTATATCATGGTCTATTATCCTCACAAATGATTGGTCTTAGGTGTATAGTAACTTCCATTCAGAGCGAAGAAATGTCCATATTATGTCCTACAACAATCGCAGAAGCCGATAGTAACAATGCAATAATGAACTCATCATCAGATTCACAAATTGCCATCTTAAGAATGATGAATTGGTTATTGATCACTTAAGGCCACTTGATGCCCTAAGCTTGGGGCTGGGTTTCTCATAAAACTCTTTAAGAAACAGATTGAACACAAATGGCCTCTACTCGCCTTATACAATAGCTGAGTTGACTTCCAATGAAGATCATGGTAATATTGCTTGCCTTGAAATCCATTGTACAATCTATATTTCTTATGAAGGATGCATCCCTTCTCAATTTTATTCATCTCCTTTAGTTGAAGAAAGAAGAGTCACATGTTTAATATCTCTGACCACCAACTAGAAGATAGTGTGATAAGAAAAGGATTTTTAACGATGTTGAGATGTTTAAAACTGCCCAGAAGAAACAACAACGAAAGTTAGTATGAGACTCTAAGAAAGTTGAATGATAACCTTGATATGTTGTCTTGAAAACAAAGAAGGGTGGCACAACTATGGTGACTCAACAAGGCTGATTACAAGATAAAAACACAAGAGCACTTGGACATAAGTGGATGCTATAAGAAGTTTAATAATAATTTTTCTAAGAAAATCTTAGAAAATTTAACAAAAGTCATACATCGATTGATAAACAAATTTAAGATGGGCTTATCCCTAATTTCTTATTGGTTTCTAAGATTTGACAATAAGCTCATTCCTAGTTTCTTATTTGTTTCTAGGATCCATGAAGTTACTTCATAAGATTCATAAGAATAATTTATCTTTAAGATCACTTATCAATATTATTGGATCCCCACCCATGTACTCACGAAAATATTTAGCAAACAAACTCAAACCTTTAATAAAACTTACATCTTCAAATAAAAATAATGTGATTTTAGTTATACAAAATTTATAATTATAAATTTAAATTTAAAAATTAAAAATTAAAATTAATAATAATACTATATTCAACTTAAACTTTATAAATAAATTATTATTATTTTTATTAAAATGTAAAACACATTTAAGTTATTTCTATTTAAAATCTCAAAATGATAAGAAAAATTCCAAAATAAAGGAAAAATGCAATTTAAAAAATAAAAGGTCGGTGAGTTCGAGGTGAAGAAAATCTGCATATAGAATCTCTAATATCACAATATTCTTTCCTTGGAGAACAAGAGTTGATAAATTAGTGCTCTTAGAATATTCAACGAGCTCCTTTGTCAAAGGGTAATTATAAAGTGAAGTAGTAAAGTACATATTCTTTGCTTTTGTTAAAAATGTTTAAATATATTAATTATGTATAGTTTAAATGCATACTTTAACACAAAATAGTTGCTAAAATAGTCCTCTTAGAATATTCAAGGAGCTCCTTTGTCAAGAGTAATGATAAAGTAGTAAACTACCTATTCTTTGCTTTTGTTAAAAATGTTTAAATATATTAATTGTGTATAGTTTAAAAGTGAGAATAATTAGTCAAACATATGCAATAAAGTAGCATGATTGTCTAAAAATATAATTCCAAAGGATTTTTAGAAATGTTTTAGGTTGTAGCAAATTTATAGATAACACAATTTACATTTGAATAATAAAGTATATAAGCTAATACATAGTAGTCACTTAGTGTGTTTTAGAAATAATATAGATTAATGAAGTATATAAATGTGGATAAATTTATTTTATCGTATGATATTATAAAGTTAAAAAAGTACATTACAAGAAATTGAGTTATATGATATGTTTATTTAAGATTTATTTGTCTAAAATGTAAAATGTTGATTCAATATAAAGATCATATAAAATGTTAATTCAATTTGTACCAAATTGTAAAGTAACATGAGCTTCTTAGTACTTGTCAGAAAAGTTTGAAATAATATAGTGTGTTTTAGAAATAATATAGATTAATTAAGTATATAAATGTGGATAAATTTATTTTATTGTATGATATTATAAAGTTAAAAAAGTACATTACAATAAATTGAGAAATTGAGTTATGTCATATATTTATTGAAGATATATTCGTCTAAAATGTAAAATGTTGATTTGTTTTGCAATATAGATCATATAAAATGTTAATTCAATTTGTCCCAAATTGTAAACTAACACAACCCGCTGCTTAGTACTTGTCTTTTAAGAAAAAAGAAGTTTGATTTTAAAAAGTGGAATATTCAAGTGGGTATCAACTAAAAATCCATATATTAGTTGTATAAGTGTGATAGCTGACACACATGTTTATATATATATATATATATATATATATAACAAACTAACTACCAAGGACACCCTCCTTCTATTGGAGTAGGTGTAGTTTTATTCTTAAATTAGAATCTTTACATTAACATCGGGTACGCTCCAAGAGGAGGATCCAATAACAAAGCTGAACTCATTGTCTCATGGACTCTCCTAGAGACAACAAAGCAAAAGGACATAAGAAAGCTTCAGGTCACGTGAGACTCAAAATTGTTGATTGATCGGGCAAAAGGAAAAATCTCTTTTCAGAACATCAACCAGACCAATATATTGCGTGACATAAGACTTTCTTTCCAATCCTTTGATTGATTGTCTTTTCAACATATTTTGAGACAACTCAATGTAAAAGAAGATGAACTCTCGAAAGAATCTCTACTGCTACAAAGAGGGGCCTTTGGGTACTATGAGTACTTTGAAGGCACTAAAACAGAAGCAATGGAATTCCGGCTGTAAATGTTCTATGGAAAGGATGGAAATGATGCAAGCAAAACTCAGAAAGTACAAAATGTTTTGTTAGCATATAAAACATAAAGGTGGATGTAGTTACAAGATTTTTTTTGTAACTGTGAGCATGGAAGCCTTTTGAAGGAAGTTTTGTAAGATTGGAACATGTATATTCTATGAATAATAGAAGATTTTTTTCTATGGAAAAAAAATAACAAACTAACTATAATAAATATATAAAGTATATTAACAAATATTTTTAATAAGCCTATTATAAAGCCATATTTCATCGGGAACTAGTTAACCCCACGATAACCATTGCAAAAGCAAGGGGCCTTCTAGCATAAACCATTAAAATATGGGGAATGAAAGGTCACTTGATGCATTTGCTTAATTGTGAAGAGAAAGAGTGGCTTTCAGATATCCTTGTGGGAGGTTCTTTTCACCTAAAACCAATCACCTTTCAGCCAATACATCGCTCTAAATGACAGTAAAGAATGAAAGAGGAAGATTCCAAAGAATGGTAGTACAAGCAAAGAAACCACATTATCTTCTTTGATGGGGTCTCAAAAGGAGACCCAAGGGTGGAAGGTGTGGCAGGGATCATCCTTGATTCCCGAGGAAAACAATAATTGTCTTATGAATGGGGTTTAGGGGCAACCACAAATAACCAAGTTAGGGTTGTTAGGGTCCTATCCTAACCCTCTTACTTAGAAACTTTCTTAATGTATAAGGCCACCTTCCTTGAATAAGGCCCTATTAACCCCTGGATTTTCATCCTTGAAACTATTAAGGGTTAAGAGCCAACACAGTCCATTTTTTACTAGCATTCAAAGATTTACCTAGGTTGAGCACTTATGTGAACCATAGGTTGGTTCCCATAAGAGTCAGGTACAAGGTTGATTTGTGGTTGTTTTTTCTTCAGAATTAGAGGTAGCATAACTTCACATGGATTTGAGAGGGATTTCTATATATAGTAGGTGACCCTAATATTTGTTAGAATATTTAGACACTTAGGAGTTAGTTAAGATCTACTTGGTCTAATGTGTCGTTAGGTAAAAGTGTTTTTCTTTAGTATGCATTAGTAGGCATTTGTAGTTAGGAAATCCGACAGTCACAATATGTTCCCGACACAGAGTGATCTGACGATTCATATTCTCCTTGATCTTAACAACTACATTGATCCGTGGCTTAACACCCGATTGGTCCATGATATCTATTTAAAGAGCATGGAGGGTCATTTTCCGATGATCGATTGTGAGAAACTCTCTTGTAAAATCTCTCTGTAATCTTTTTCTTTTGCATTAATAAACTACTCTAAGTGGTTGCATTGGTTGGGGCCGTGGATATTTCCCTGTAGGGGTTTTACCACGTCAAAACATCGGTGTGTTGATCTTTGATCTAGTAGTGTGAGTGGTTACTGAAGTTGTTCGTCCTCTGTTGGAATACCTGTGTTGTCGAACATGGTATCATAGCCTGTTTGAAAACCCGCTCTTGTTGTAGATCGAGATCATGAAGCCGAGTTGTCTCATCTCTGGTTTCTGCCATTTCTATACATTTTTGGGCTGATAGGACTATCCATTGTGTCTGGAGCGATCGTTTCAATCATGAACACTTTTCGTTTCACTCAAAAAGGTTTTTGTTTTCCCAATATACAACCATTTCAGTTAGATCTGGAAGTATAAAGCCTAAATAAGCATTTTAAAAATTTTTGCAGAGTATTATTTCAGTTTTATATTGTTTGTTTCCGGGTTACACACTTTTAGATCTGCATATTCTCTTTGCCACACACCCCGTGCGATCTCAACAAATCAAAAACATATAAGAAAATGTGCATTTTCCAGGTAAGCTAACCGAGATCTAACCCTTGTTGTCATCGAGAAGCGAAAACAAATTTCATTGTGTGAAAAAAGTTTTTTATGAGCACGAACAACGACAACAACAACAATAGTCCCCGAGGTGTAGGACAGTCAGTGACAGACTGTGTTGTTAAGGCACTCCGTGATGTTAAGTCACCGGTTCGAAACCTGCAGAGACAAAAAATCCAGACATGTTAAGGGTTGGTGTGGCTCAGGCCGGGTGCGATCCCCGAGTGATTTTAACGACTTAGATGCCCTTGAGTCGCTGTTTCTCAGCCACAGGCTAGTCCTGCAAGTCACAGATAAACTAGCAAATAAAACAACAACAACAACAACAACAATCCTCCTTCTAAATAATACAATATGTTTTGCTAGCTCACTTGGCTAAAAAGTTGTCTTATTAAGTAAGAGGTCTTGAGTTCAAGTCTATTTTTTGTTACTTTTTTTGAAAAAGTTCATGCATCCATCGTAAAGTGTATTTCACTTCAAAGATAAAAGTGAATTACTACTAGTAACTTTAATATTTTATTTTAAAGTTACTTATTTTGCATGCAACTTTCTTTTATAAAGTAACTTCATTGTAAAAGTGATCCCCGCTTCTTTTTATAAAAGTGGGCCACTTCATAAAGCAACTTATTTCTAAAAGTGAGGTTATTTGGAGGGGTATCACCATGTGTACCAACTTCTACTTGCCACGTGGCTTTTTTGTTACCATTTATGCTTTTTTTTAAAGGGCATAACTTTCAAATTCAAAGTCCATTTTCAGTGTCATTTTTATAAAAATCGTCTAATTTTTCGAGATATTTCCATCTAGATCATCAGTTTCAGTTTTTAAACCCATATTATTTGCATATTTAATATGGCTTCTTCCAGTGATCTTTTGCTTACTAGCACTAACTACTTCCAATGGAAATCTCATATGGAGGATTTACTAAGAAGTAAAGGCATGTACCAGATTACCTTGGGAAAGGAAAAAGAACCCATTGATGATGAAAAGAAAGTCAAATGGGCTAATAGAAATGACGAAGCATGTGGACTGATTGGAATGTCCATCTCTCCTGATTTAAGGTTCCACCTTCATGAAATTGATGACCTCGATGAAGCTTGGAAAAAACTTGAATCTGTGTTTGGTAAACACAATATTATTTAAGCACATTAGTTAGAAAATCAGATATTGACTTTAAGTCCAAATGATTTTTCTTACATTGAAGACTATCTATCTAAGTTTAAAACACATAGAATTTTATGTGAAGAGTGTAACATAAAGTTGGAGGAAGAGTGTTGCATCTATATTATTTCTTTCTAAGCTAGGTAGTGCATATTCTGTGTTTGTATCTACCTTTTATGACATGAGAGAGGCTCTAGGGAAATCTTATCAAAAACCCACTCTTGCGTCCTTTTGCGATGCTTTGATTAGAGAGCAAGTTAAGCTTGTAAAACTTCGAGTGATCAACACTACAGGTACCTCCAACAAAGCCTTAGTAGCCCAACAAAAAGATAAACCAAAGAACCCCAAGAAGCAACATCCTCGCCACAACAATAAGCAAAACAAGGGTCCCAAAGCCACTCCAGCAACTTCAACTCGTGATGGTGACAAATGAGCGAAATCTAAAAATAAAAAGACCGACAGACATTGCAACTTTTGTGGGAAAGATGGTTATGATGAGTCCAAATGTTTCAAGAAGATGGCAAGGTTAGAAGCAATGATGAAGAAGCACAACATAAGTATTGATTCTACTTCTTCTTCTTCTTCTCATGGACATGAACTTTCTGCTTCTAGTTTCTCCTTTAGTGCAACTTCTACTTCTTCTTATGATGAGTGGCTTATTGACTCTAGAGCATCTTATCATATGGCTAAGGAGAAAGGCATATTTTCCACTCTAAATGAATGTAACACCAAGAAAATATTCTTAGTGTTGTAGATCTAGAGTTGTTCAGGTAGATAATGGTTATTTCAATGATGTATTGTGTGTTCCAAGTCTTTCATGTAACCTTCCATCAATATATCAAATCACTCATTTAGGTGAAGGTAAAACTATATAGTTTTCACCTCACCAAGTTGTAATCAAGGATCTCAAAGATCCTCAACATGTTCTTCCAACTGGAATTGTTGATGATATTACCAGGTTGTACAAGTTTAACAACTTTGTGTCACACACCCACTACGACAACTAAAAGGTTTTTTTTTGTCTTTTCTTCGAGGGACAGAATCCCTGAATTTCTACGGGGCCTAGCGCAGACCATCCATTCCCTTATCCTCCTCCAAGAGACCACAACCTGGCCTGAGCGCAAGCGCCTTTCACAACTCGCGAGTTGGAGAGTCAAGGCTTGCGCTTTTCGCAACTCGCGAATTGGAGAGTCAAGGCTCTCGACTCCTCTTTCTCCAAACGCCGATACCTGAGATGCGATACGGGTATGACTCCCTCTTCACTAGCACTTGCTACATATAACTGTAGGCTAGGATAAACACTAGCACTACTCGCAACTCGCGACTTCACGAGTTGGAGTGTTGAGCCCTCGTGCTCCTCCTTTGCGAATCCCTGAGACGCGAAAAGTCAACGCTACATGGACTCTGCCAAAGCGACGCGTACACGCCACTTGTCTCCTCCGCTGTACTCTGCTTATGAGCTGTGTCGCTGCTGCTCGTCACACGAGACCTTGGCTCTCGGCGTCTCGTGACCTGAACGATCAAGGTGCAACTTCTTCATCCTTCTAAACCCCAAGACACGATAAGTCAACAATGGGTTGACTCTTTCCCAGGTGACATGTGTCCACCATCGGTCACCTGCTTCCACCTTTCTCATTATGGGCATATAAACATGAGCATGTATTCATGATATTCAATTCAAAATACAAGGCATAAGACACTTATCAGATCCACCAGGTGTGATGCAACTGCTGAGAAGGGTGCTCATTTCCACCCAATCGTAGGCTCAGTGACTCCAAACGGATTTACCACTAGCCACCCCCGAGCTAGACCACGATGCTTTGAGATTCAGTCTCCTACTTCCAACTCAATGGAAGTCAAGGATGAAGGTTACTCTCCTTCTCCTGATACAGAAAAATAATCCAGGATGAAGGTTACTCTCCTTCTCTTGTGTTCAGAACTCCCTGTGTTTCCAGAGTTTCTCTAGTTCTCTTTCGCGATCCCTGTTGCGCGCGCTCTCTCTCTACCCTTTACCACACTTCCTCTCTTGCCTTTTTCTCTGCAAGATTGCGTGTGGTGCGAATTTCCTCGTCTGTGGTCAGGTCTGAGAGATTTTTACGGATGGGCGGTTCACCCCCATCCCCTCATTAACTCTTGAGGATCCTCCCCACCTACCAATCTGACGGAAAATCCATTCCAGGGTCAGAGAGTTGCTTTGGTCTTTGAGCAAGTAAAAACCAGTACAATACTGGCTCGGTGGAAGTTAACGCAACCATTCCAGGTCCCTTCCACCACCTCTCAATAGCCATCGTGGTCTATTTTATCACATCCCCCTCCCAGCAGTCATGCAACACATAT
>JASDQU011028066.1:37754-48060 GCA_032191745.1 Picea mariana
GGGAAAAGAAAAATTGTTGGGACTCTCTCAGAGACATTGCGGATGGGGAGGAGCTGGAAAACATTATAATTGCAGGGGATCTTAACATTTCCCTTAGCCAGGGCGAAAAGTGAGGGGGATGTATTGTGAGAGATCCGAATCGAGAGTGGGTGGAGGATCTCATTCATGACTGGGATCTACTCGACATCAAGCCTTGCTGAGCTAAGTATACCTAGTTAAATAAACGGGTAGGCCCTGGGCATATTGTTGCTAGATTAGATAGGTTTATCATTCAAAGTTCCTACCTCCTTCTTGGCCTTGATGTGAAGATGAGTATTCTTACTAGTAGCACTTCAGATCACAAACCCATAAAGTTGGTTCTCTCAACCCAAAGGAATTTAGGCCCTATCCCCTTTTGATTTAGTCCTCTCTGGATAAATCAAAAGGACTTTTTGTAGAGGGTTGAAGAAATATGGAAGATGCCTGTCATGGGTTCCCCATTCTTCGTTTGGGAGGAGAAGTTGAGAAGAGTGAAAATATCTTTGAAAAGTTGGGCTAAAAACATCCCTAGTCCTGCAGAAGAAAAAAAGCAAGTCCAATCAACTCTTGAGAATCATCAAGACTACATGGAAGAGGCAGAAATATCGAGTGAGTCTTTAAAAAGGGAGGAAGAGCTACAACAAAAATTTCAAAACGCATGTAGACAGGAGGAGGAATACTGGAGACAAAAATCCAGAAGCCTTTGGTTGAAATCTGGAGATAGAAACGCTTCATTTTTCC
This sequence comes from Picea mariana, assembly GCA_032191745.1. NCBI lineage: Eukaryota > Viridiplantae > Streptophyta > Pinopsida > Pinales > Pinaceae > Picea > Picea mariana. The sequence goes on from JASDQU011028066.1 coordinate 38,514, forward strand.
ACAAGCAAGCCCAAGCTAGGAGAGGTTACAATTCCATTTCAGAAATTAAGGATGAAACCCAAACTTATGGTGATTTTCCAAGCATTAAAAAGGTTGCCTTCAACCATTTTAAAAGTCTTTTCAGTGAAGAAGAGGTGCAGGGATGCAGCGACAAGTTTCTAGATGAGATACCTTCTAAAATCACAGCTAGAGTGAATCAGAAGTTAGAGGCTAAGGTCACTAGGAAAGAAATAAAGGCTGCCTTGTTTGCCATGAGTCTAGATAAAGCCTAAGGCCTGGATGGGTTCACGAAAAACTTTATCCAAGTATGTTGGCAGATTGTGAAAAAATATTTACATAAAATGATTCTAAAATCCCAAGACAGTAAGAAAATTGGGGGCAGCACGAACTCTGTTTTTCTAGCCCTCATTCCGAAAGAAAAGGGTGCAAATTCCTTCAATAGGTTCCGGCCATTTCCCTGTGCAACATTGGATACAAGATCATAACAAAGGTGATTTCCAGCAGATTGAAAGGGATTCTTTCAGACCTCATTCCGAAGAACCAAGGGGGCTTTGTTCAAGGAAGGCAAATTGTGGATAATATAATCTTAGTCCAAGAGGCGATACACTCAAGTCTGAAGAGAAAAGAAAAAGGTATGATAGTTAATCTTGATTTTGCAAATGCGTTTGATAGGTTTAGGCATTCATTTTTGTTCGAAGTCTTGCATAAGTTTGGTTTTGGGTCTGGTTTCATTAGTTGGATCAGAGCCTGCATTTTCGAGCCATGGATTTCTCCGTTGGTGAATGGGAGAGCAGCAGACCTTTTTAAAGCCTCGAGAGGGCTAAGGCAAGGATGCCCGCTCTCCCCCTTGCTCTTTGTCCTCCAAGCCTCTGCCTTAAGCTTTATCCTGGAAAAAAGAAGATCAGATCAAGATATTTTGGGCCTTCAAAGTACGAGAGGAGTAAAAGAAATCAATCATGCCTTATTTGCAGATGATTCCCTACTCCTTGGGGCAGCTTCTGTTCACACTGCCAATCAGTTTAAATTCGTGGTGGATGAGTTTTGCGTTGCCTCGGGCAGTAGATTGAATGCTGGGAAGTGTCACTTTTATGGCTGGAATGTGTCTCAAATTAAATTGATTGCTATTGCCAAATGATGGGGCTTTGTCGGTTCCAATCAATGGACGTCTTTCAAGTATCCAAGGTTGCCTATCTTTCAGAAAAATCCTTCAGGTAAGGATTGGATTCCCCTCCTTGACAAGTTTAAAAATAAATTGAAGGCTTGGGGTTTTTCTTAGCTGAATCTTGCAGGGAAGACTGTGCTCATTAAGTCAGTCTTGAACAGTCTCCCAACCTACCAAGCATCGCTTATGCTAGCTCCACTTGGAATTCTCAGAAAAATGGGAGGCTTAATAAGAAGCTTCTTTTGGAAAGGTGAAAAACAAAACAGAAATAGACTGTCGCTTGTCAATTGGGACAAAGTCACCAAGCCAATTTTAGAGGGAGGTCTGAACTTCAAAGACCTGAGATTGCAAAATTTAGCGTTGGGAGCCAAAATTCTCTGGAGGCAAGTTGCCCCTAAGGTTGGTTGGGCTCAGTGTGTTATCTAAAATAAGTACTTCGCTAGGCCAAGAAAACGTTGCCTGGACATACCTGTTCAATTTTCTAATGGATCACAAATCCACAAGTTGTGCGTGCAGGCCCAAGCGCTCATACATGACACCTTGTATTGGGTCCCGGGGAATGGGAAAACTATAAACCTTTGGGAGGATCGCATAATGAACAATGCACCCCTAGCAAATGTTCACGAGCTTCAGGAATTGTGTTGCTGGATGAAGAACGCGGGTTTGGTCTCTCTGTGGGACATCTCTACTTGGAAAGACAAAGTCTGGTTGGAGTGGATGAAGATGGATTTGCCGAGCAATATTGAAAACGCATGGTTGGAGCTTTGGTCTAGGCTTAAAGGGAAGGATCCAACACATGAAGGGAAGCACGATCAGAGAGGCTAGGGGTCATACTCCGGTGCTTACTCTGTGGAACAAGGTTATAAAATGATGCGAGCAATTCCTTATGCTCCTCCATGCCCAGCACTGTGGAAAGGTCTTTGGAAACAAAAATGTATTCCCAAAATCGACATGTTCAATTGGTTGTTATGCCACAATCGTGTGCTTATAACAAATAATATCAYGAGGAAAGGCTTCCATGGCCCTTCCAGTTKCTCRCTGTGTTTGGAAAATGAAGAAAACGCCCAACATATAWTGTTGGATTGCAGTTTCACATTAGAAGTCTGGGATGAAGTGTTGAGCCATTGGTTTGCGGACATAACTCTCCCATCCTCCATTTTTTATCTGCATGCTAATTGGTTACAYCGTTACCCTGGACARCTCCCAAATAACAATTGGTTTAAGGCTGGKYKGCTGGTTTTACCAAAGCTGGTCTGCTGGCAAATTTGGTTGGAGCGGAATAGCAGGATTTTCCAGGGGAAAATGCATAATGCAAAAGTGATCATGACTAATATAAAAACCACTCTCAAAGAATTTTTGAGGGAGCATGTGAGGAATCTCACCAATAAAAACCTCTCCCCTCAAGAGGTGGAGTGGGATGGATTGTTGGGCTTACAGCTCCTCAGTGCAGATTTCAAAGTGAAAAGAAAAAAGACTGGCAGATTAGAAAGTCAGAAGAGAACTTCGGCAATTGGAATAAAGAAATGGCTTGCTACTCTTTGTTCTTCGATGGGGCGGAAAAAGGTAATCCAAGGAATGCAGGTGTAGGTGGAGTCATCAAGAATATGGAGGGCCAAATTGAGCACAGGTACGCTTGGGGACTAGGCCAAGACACCAATACCCAAGCAGAGGGGATGGCGTTGCTGCAAGGTCTCAAGGTATTGCAAAAGGTGGGCATCAAGGAAGCAAAGGTCATTGGCGATTCTTAGACTCTCGTAAAAATGCTAGTGGAAAATTCATGTCAGAAGGATCTTTGGCTAACTAGATTGATGACGAGAATTAAAAAGCTTGCTAGCTCCTTTCAAAAGTTAACCTTCTTCCATGTTTTGCAGAACAACAACAAAGAGGCGGATGCGGAAGCAAATAGAGTTGCTCTTCTTCCCACGGGCACTCTATTATGGGATGAGAAGGAAAATTGGGATCCAATTCCGTAGTAGTGTTGTTATGTTTTATTGTTTATTGCTTCAACAGTTTGTATGTGTCTTTAAGTTAGGGGAAATATAGTCGTTAATGTGGATTTTGGATTCTAAAAAGCTTCAATATGTCAGAATTGGAGATGGGTGGATTCTGGTTATGGGGGGATATTGGGAGATGTCCCGACAATCTTGGAAGCATGTAAATGGGCATTTATGCCAAGAATTTTAATACCAAAACATAACTTTTTCTGTAAAAAAAAAAAAAACAATTAAAGAAAATATCTTAATTCTATCTATGAGGCAGGAAGCGTGTTCGGGAGTGAGCAGTGGGCGTCAGTCTGCAGGGTCTTCAAGTGCGCAGATCCATGAGTTCAGTTGGAGGCGGTGACCCACCGCATCCCCCTGCTTTTGATGTCAATGCCTTTAGGCACCTCATCAACGCGCATGGGCAAAAATCTTCAGCTGGATCCCTTCCAAAATTCGTCAAAAATATTGTTGACGTCCCATAAATTGCACTTCCACCGAATCAACCCATGTGTATCACAGTTTCTCTAATAGATTAGGATTTGGTTGGACAGTTCACAAGGCTCTGGCCCTCCCCGCGATCAACTGATAACTGGATCCAAAAAAACGGGAGACCCCTGATCTCTAACGATGTTACCTCTTATGTGGTTGGAACAAGATTTTTCCTGTTCAAGTTCATTTCGAAAGATGACCGCGACATGATATTTAGAAATGGGCCATACTTCATGGGGCCATAAGGCCTGTACCTCAATAGATGGACGACGAACTTTGATCTGGCAGTGGATGTTCCAAAAGCGGTCACGGTCTCGGTTCGTTTACACAATCTGTCGATTCACTGATGGAATCTGGAATCACTGCAATCAATCAGAAACGGACTGGGACATTACATCAACAAGGTAGATCCCAAGGACCAATCTTGTGCCCGGATCTGTGTGGAGGTAGATCTTGAAGCTGGCCTCTTGGAAGCCATCAAGTTAATTGTAGGGGAATGGCATCACTTTAAAAAATTGGACTACGAACAATTGCCTTTCAAGTGCAGAGGTTGCCATGAATATGGGCATTTCCAAAAGCATTGTCCAAAACAAATTCCCACTCAACAGGAGAAGGAGCAAGGGGAAGGGTGGCAACAACCCAAGTGCCCAAATCCAAATCCTAAAACCAGAAAGGAAGGTAAAACCCCTAATCCAAACTTGTCAAATCCAAGTAAGAACAAGGAGACTCAGAAAACCCTAATGGAAACTAAAAATAGTTTCTCTGGCCTTGGGAATCTAGAAGCTTAAGCAAAGGACCCTAATGAAAGCATTGTTGAACGCCAATCCAATCCGGAAGGGAAAAGGTTGGAGGGAAAGGATCTTCCTCCACTCCAAGACTTAGGAGATATATCTGAAGCATAGGATGCAGGAAAATAGGCCGAAAGATCGGAGGAAGAGGAGCATGAATTTGACATCTCCCAAACATCCCCAAAATTTGTTACCAGAGGCCAGGAAATGGGAAAAKAAAGAAGGGAAACAGCCACCTACAAGGACATGGTTCAAGGATGTCAACCAACATTGGACAAAATGTTAAAAAACACAAGAAGTGCCAGGCATCAAGGGMAACCCTCTAAGGGGGCCTCTACAAACCCCAAAAGTAAGTAATGAAGGTTGTCTCCTGGAATTGCAKAGGATTAGGGAGMAGAACTAAAGAAGACGTGATGAAATATTTGATTCACACTTCAAATCTAGATATCCTGCTAATCCAGGAGACCAAAATGGAGGAACATGACTTCCTCCTCGCTAGCTAGAAATTTTGGAAAAAAGGAGCAGGCGTAGCTGTCAGTGCTAGAGGAGCCTYCGGTGGAATAGGCACCTTATGGGACACTTCTAAATTTGAGTTAGTTCTCACTGGATCCTCACCCAACTTCTTCACAAGGACTCAGGTTACCAGGTGATTTTATTTAACATTTATGCTCTGATTCTTCTCTCGAATATATATATATATATATATATATATATATATATATATGTTGGGACCTCATCAGAGAATCCCTCAACTCCCATTAGTTGGGAAATATTGTTTTAGTTGGGGATCTCAATGTCACACTCTCTCTTGGGGAAAAAAAAGGGCGTTCAATAGTTAGAGATCCAATCCATAAATGTGTCGAAGATATCATTCTGGAATGGGATCTAAACAATATCAAGCCTTCATGTGGAAAATTCACTTGGTCAAACAAAAGAATCGGACCAGGTCACATAGTTGCTCGCCTTGACAGATTCTTGGTCCAAAACTCCTTTCTAATCTTAGGTCTTAATGTTGTCTCCAAAATCCTTCCCTTCAATGCCTCTGATCATAAACTAATTCTTTTTTAACACTCCAAAGACACAAATCTGGAACCTATACCCTTCCAATTTAGCCCCCCCTCTTCGATTCAACAGGAAGGCTTCCAAGATCTGGTCCTCAATGTGTGGCATAAACCGGTTTCCGGATCCCCCTTCTTTTTCTGGGAAGAAAAGCTTTGTAGGCTCAAACGATCTCTCAAAGATTGGGTTAAAACCATGAAATCTCCTCTTAAATATATATTGGAAGCTCAACACCAGTTGGAAAGGCATCAACTAAATATGGAAGAAGGTTCCATCACCCCCGACAACTTGGAACAAGAAGCAACTCTTCAGCGCACCCTTCACTCTGCATGCAGATTGGAAGAGAATTATTGGAGGCAAAAATCCAGAAGCCTCTGATTAAAAGTAGGTGACAGGAACACCACTTATTTCCATAAACAAGCTGAAGCCCGGAAACAAGTTAACTATGTTAAGGAAATCCATCTTCAAGACCAGGTAGACTTTGGCTTCGAAGGAATCACAAAAGCTGCTCATAATCACTTCAAAGAAATATATACATATGAGCCTCATACTCAGAATGAAAACTGCTAGCATATTTTAAACTTGGTTCCCTCTCAAATTCAGCCGAACTCCAACCAGATCCTCACTGGTCCGGTCTCCAAAAGAGAAATTAAAAAAGCTTTAAATGAAATGGAACCTGACAAGTCTCCAAGCCCCGATGGTTTCATAGCTGGTTTCCTCAAAGTCTGTTGGCAAACAATTAAAAAATATCTTCATAGAATGGTTCTGAAATCGCAGAATTGCAATAAGATTGAAGGGAATACCAACTCTGGCTTCTTGGCCTTCATCCCTAAAGAGAAAGATGCCACCTCCTTTGACCGATTCTGGCGAATTTTAGTCTGCAATATTGGTTACAAAATCATTACAAAAGTGATAGCCAACCAAATTAAAGGAATCCTACCAGCAATCATTCCAGAAAATCAAGGTGGATTCATCAAAGGGAGGAAGATTCTCGATAACATTATATTGGTCTAGGAAGCCATTCACACTAGTATTCTCTGGTGAGAAAAAGGTATGATTGTCAAATTAGATTTGGCTAATGCGTTTGATAGAGTTCGTCATGATTTTCTATTTCAGGTAATGCTCTGATTTGGCTTTGCCCCTGAATTTATCAATTGGGTGAAAGCCTGTATTGGATCCCATTGGATAGTTTCACTGGTGAATGGCCATGCTGCAGATTTCTTCCAAGCCTCTAGAGGGCTTAGACAAAGGTTTCCCTCTTTCGCCTCTTCTCTATGTTATCCAGGCCTCGGTGCTTAGCTTTTAGCTGGAGCATTGTCATCTCCATCAATACTTATTGGGACTCACAATGATAAGAGGACCGAAAGAAATAAACCATGCCCAGTTTGTCGACGACACGCTTCTCTTGGGGGGAGCTAACACTCTTAAATATAGAAAAATCAAACAGGAGTTAGATCTTTACAAGGAGGCTTCAAGAAGCAAATTTAATTACAGAAAAAGCCAAATTTTTGGTTGGAATTGCTCCCCGAGTGAAATGGTGGAAATCTCAAGAATTCTGGAAATTGAAGGAAAAACTCAATGGAATTCTTTTAAATATCTAGGGATGCCCATTTCCAAATATGCTCCAAAGTCAGCTCAATGGCTTCCTCTGATTGATAAACTAAAGGCTTGAATTAATTCGTGGGGAGCTTCTTGGCTAAATTTGGTTGGGAAACTGGTTCTCATTAAATCGGTTCTCTCCAGCATTCTGATCTATCAATGCTCCATCTTACTTGCTCTGGCTAGATTATTCTCCAAGATCGAGTCGCTACTTAGACGCTTTCTGTGGAAAGGTGGGAAAAACAATGAAAACAAACTTTCGTTGGTCAGCTGGGGGAAAATAACTAAGACACTCTCAGAAGGGGGACTCAAGATCTGAGATCTCAAGACTCAAAATCTAGGTCTTGGCGCTCAACTCCTCTAGAATTTGGTAACAGGGAAACTAACTTGGAGTAAACAACTTCTTTGTAAAAAGTACTTCTCAGGGGCAAGGAAAAAATTTCTCGATTCATCTCCGAAAGCTTCAAAAGGATCTCCAATTTTCACTATTTGCCAAACAACTCTCCCCCTCTTCAAGATTGATCTAACCTGGATTCCTGGGAATGGGAAAAACATTCGCATCTGGGAGGATTCTATCCTTTGGGATCTACCTCTGGATTCTTCGTCGAGCACCTCCAATATTAAACGGTGGCTCCACTCCCAAAATCTAACTGTGCTTTGGGATATCTCAATCTCGAATAACGATGAAAGAAGAACCTGGAAACAATGGAATATTTTGAACTGTCCAAACCAGTTACGCAATGAAGAATTGCTCTTGTTCTCTGGGCTTCAAGGAAAATCCCATATCGCTGCACTTACAAAGGATTCTCGTGGTTGGGGCACTCACTATGGAAGTTACACAACGACTCAGGAATACAAGCAGTTTAAAGCAATTCCCAACGCTCCTCCCAATCCTGTTCTCTGGAAAGGTATTTGGAAAGCCAAAACTCTGCCAAAAGTAGACATTTTTATTTGGACTTCCGCCCACAACAGTATTCTTATGGGAGACAATCTTAAAAAAAAGGATAGGAAGGTCCCACAAGATGCCCTCTCTGATGTCTACAAGAAGAATCCGCCAATCATCTTCTACTAACCTGTCCCTTTGCAAAAGAGGTCTGGAATTTAGCTCTTGTTCCTTGGTCGAATCAAGTAACTCTCCCAGAATAAATCTCAACCCTCCTCAATAGTTGGGATAAACTATTCCACTCACAAGAAAGACATACTTAAATTTTGCTGGATGACTCTTCCGAAATTTACTTTCTAGTTGCTCTAGCTGGAACGAAACGCCCGCCTCTTCAAAGAAAAAATCTCCACTCCTACTCAGGTGGTAGTCAGAGCTAAGGCGTTGCTGGGAGAAAATATTCACTCCCTTCCTCTTCCAGAGAATAAGTCTTTGCTCCCTCCCATCGAAGAAGACTGCATGCTGACCTTAGTGCCAAAAGGCCCCTGGTGTTATTTTTGTTTACTCTTCTCAGTTGGATCTTTGGGAAATCCATATGGACCCTCTTAGCTTTTCAAATTGGAGGAAGGCGCTTCATCAACATGCTCTGTATTTTTATGGAGCTTTTAAAGGGAATCTAGGGGTGGCAAGAGTGCGTGGGGTTCTCCTAAGCCCAGATGAAACAATTGAATTTACTCTCTCTTGGGGAATTGGAGATGACACCAACAATATCGTTGAAGCTCTTTCACTTTGGCAATGACTCTATCAAGTTTTGGCTATGAAAGTTAAAGAGGTTATTGTTTTTGGAGACTCACGGGTGTGTTGGAAAATCTTTAACAGACAACGCATGCTTGTATACTTATCATTGATGGCAAGTACAACAGTGAAGATGGCATGAGCACAGAAAGTATGAAATAGAAGGGCATTATGAGAAGACGCTACAGGGAGGATTTGTAAGGTTTGGTCATAACGGATTCTATATGTTGTAATGCATCATCCGATTCAATTGCCAGGAGATCATGCTGGAGTTTCGAGCTGGAATGATGTCTCTGGAGGGGACACGAGTTGTGCCAGATACTCGGAAAGGACTTGTTCCTGTAGCTAGGGGAGATGAGGGTTTGTTGCACTTTCAATGGCTTAATCGAACAAGTAATGTGGTAGAAGTCGATCAAATCGGATTACCAGATGAAGCTGTATTTGAAAAGGTCTAGGAAACCCCCGAGTGAGTGTACATTTTGAAATTCAAGGAGGATGATCGCAAATTTTGTTTCTGGATGCAGGTTCTCGATGACCGTCAGATCAAGTATTGATTGGGACTGTTGATCTGGACCGTCGACTCCATTTCGGAGTTTCGCGACTCGTGTTTTGGAAAGGCAAGAAATATGATCATTGAAATCGCGATATGTGAAATCACAATTTAATCCTAGCTGTCAATTCGCAATGTGTTCTAGACCGTTGATCTGAGCTCCATCTCGGATCTTCTCCTATCGTGACTTGGAGTGACAAGAATCTCTACCGTCGAAATCGCGATTTAATCCCAGCCGTCAAT
>JASDQU011028066.1:62138-78087 GCA_032191745.1 Picea mariana
CTAGATGTTGGGCGCAAACACAATTGTCACTAATTTCCATCTTCATGACAGGTTGTTGTGCCATTTGGGCCATGTTTGTGTTCCATCAAGCGAGCGAGCAAACTTGATTTGGGAATCCCACTACAGTTAGGTGGCGGGACACTTCGGCGTATAAAATACAGTGGCAGTGCTGCAACGACATTTCTACTGGCCGAAACTTCGATAGGATTCCAACAAGTATATTCGGTCATGCACTGCTTGCACTATTGCCAAACCGACCACTAAGAAACATGGCCTATACACTCCTCTGCTTACTCCTGACAGGCCCTGAGAATCCATCTCAATGGACTACATGTTGGGCCTTCCATCCACCAAACGGGAAAATGACTGTGTTTTTGTGGTTGTTGATCACTTTTCCAAGATGGCGATTCTGGCTACCTACAAGAAGAGCATCACAACGGAGGCCACTGCCAAGCTCTTCTTTGAACGAGTGTGGGTACACTTTGGGATCCCACAAACCATTATCTCAAATTGGGACAGTCAGTTCCTCATCACATTCTGGTCRAGCCTCTGGTCACTGTTGGACACCAAGCTCACCAAGTCCACTGTCTTCCACCCCCAGATGGATGGCCAAACCAAGGTTGTCAACCAGATGATCGTGCACATCCTATGCATGTGCAATTCCAAGCACCCCTACAYCTGGGACTTGGGATGAGAGTCTTCCCTATGTTCAACACAACTACAATAAAGCCATATAYAGCTCAACTRACCACAACCCCTTTCAGGTGGGGTTGAGATTTCAACCATTGGGTCCCATGGATATTGCACTACCCCTTGCGGCCACCCAGGYAGACTCGTCGCATGCTCCAACTAGAGTTGACAAAGCCACCTGGTTCATTGAGCGGATCCAACACATCTGTCAATAAGTTCAGGATATTTTAAAGAAGTCCAATGCCAAGTACAAGCAACACCATGATCAACACCGGGTACCACACCAGTTTCAGGTGGGAGACAATGTTTGGTTGCACTTGCAGAAAGAACACCTTACAAGGCCTCATCGGAAGCTTCGTCCACTTTGTTATGGACCCTACACTATCACCAAGGTTGTGGATGACAATGCTTTTGAACCTACACCTTCCCCCCTTCCTTGGCTTGCACATAATGTTCAATGCAAACCTCCTTCGGCCTTATTTTCCACCATTATTGGACACCTCGGAGAAAACAAAACAATTGACACCAACCGAGCTCAAACCTGACTGCATGGAACATGCATCCACTGATCAGATTATGGACACATAGGTCAAGGGCACTCGCCAATAGAGGATCCAACTTTATCGGGTTGTCAAAGCAGGACAACTCCTGCACTAAGGTAAGTGGCTCACCTGGGGCCAAATTCAACAAAAATTTCTCATTTGATGGGGGCACTCAACGCAATGGAGACCATTGCTTCCTCAAGGTGGAGGATTGATCCAGGAGGATCTCAGTGGCCACCCACCTTTTCCAACTGCTCAAAACAGTTTTTCGAAAACTTACTATTTTTAGCAGTTTTTCGATTCCTAAACTTCTGGGGCCATTTTGAGGGCCTAAACAATGTTTTTTCGTGATCAGGCACCTTAGTGATATGTATAGGCTTTGATTGAGCCCCCTAAATGAAGTTCCTCATCAATACCTTTCCAACAAGCTATCGTGCGCCCTAAACGGAGATCATATGCAAAAGCTATGACCTCAGGAAGTTGATGTACTAACTTACCCCAACAGGGCCCACATGACTTTTGACACTTCATCTCCTAGGGTTATGTTTTTGGATGTCTATGGTTTTGGCATTCATGTTTATTGTAAAAAATGCCTTCAGAACCTCATTGTACTCATCTTCTTGTGAATGAGCGTAGTCGTCACATCTCTTCTCAAAGATAAGCTGCCACCATTCTAGGAAGCTTGTTTTCAGTCTGCATTTTACAATTTTCAACATATTTCTTATTTAATATTATAAATCTGTGTTTTCATTTCATTCCGCTCATAAATCCAAATCACTAAAAAAAAATACTTTTTTATTTCTTGGAAAAAGAATGTTCATGTAAGAGTGAACACATATGGGGCAAGTCAACAGGTTCTTAACAAGTTGCTACTAATATATTCGATTGTGAGTTGTTGCACAATTATTGAATCCTTGCATCTCCAAAGTGTGGGTCATCGATGTCGTTCTATGTGTTAAATTTTTTTTAATCATAAAGTCCCAAGTATCTCACATTTGGCTAATTATGTTTTGTTCTAATTGTTATAAGGTTAGACTATCATGTCACGGCGTTGGTTAATGCAATTCTATGTATATAATGTTTTTAATAATAAAGTCCCAAAGTATCTCACATTTTCCAAATGATGTTTTGTTCTAAGGGTTATGAGGTTAGATTATCATATCACAATGTTGGTTAATACTGGTTAATTACATCTTATTATATTCGATGTTAATAATAATTAATAACATCTTATAATATATGTCATTTATAACATGAGTGAAGTACATGAATTTCGTGAGACGAGCTTGTTGACATTTGGAATCCATTATCCTCATTGTATTATTTAGAAATCTCAATTTCATAAGAGGATAAGAAACTTGAATTTTATAAGATAAGCTATGTAACACTTTGAATCTTCTATTTTTTGTTTTTTATTTATACAATTTGTTATATCTCAATCTTGATGTCAATTGGGTTTAGCTCGGGTGGTTGGGAGGAATGWTTATTATCCTCTCCATCTAGGTTCAATTCCCACAAGTGACATATTGAGCTTATAACAAGTATATTGTTGTAATGGCTTCGAGCCCTATTGTTATATCATTTAAAGAGTATTTACTTATGTTTTTGCGTTTTCTTTCTATATAATTTCATTAACTTATGTAACGTGTGAGTGATCRTGCTTATACTGTTAATATATGGTTTTTTAGTTGATACCCACTTACCTAATATTCAACATTTTTAATCAAACTTTTCTTAAAAAACAAGTATCGACCATTAATTTGTGTTAGTTTACAATTTGGTACAAATTGAATTAACATTATAGATAATCTTAATACTATAAGATGAATCAACAATTTGCATTTTAGGCAAATCGATCTTCAATGGTCAGATCGTTTATACACGGTGGATAGACAATGCGCCAGGTACCACGCAACTCATCAATGTTTTTTTATCAAGTTTTAATCATTGACATAGGAAAAGGTTACCCGCAGGATGGAGGCAAATGTTGTTTTTCTGGTGCAACCGGAATAAAATTTTGTTTTTGATAATGGATCATCGCAATCAGGAACTTTCTCTGTTCTTGCTGCTGAAAATCGTTTGATCATTAACAGACTGTAACGCCTGGAAGACACATCTATTATGATAACAACTGTTAAAAAGAATGAAAATATCAATAATGTATTTTTATATTATCTAATATAAACGAAATTTCTTTGACTTGAAAAATCTTGAATAGACATGTCACATAACTCAATTTCTTACCATATACTTACTTTTTTACATACAATAAGATATCCACATTTACATGTCCAATTAATTTGGATTATTTTTAAGCTACGCTAATTGAATGCCATGTATTAGTATGTACATTTCATTATTCAATTGTAAATTGTGCTATTCATAATTTTTTACAAACTAAAACATTAATTTAAAAATTCTTTGAAATTATACTTTTGATTTTTGTAAAGCGTATAAAAAATCTTTGAAATTGATTTTTGAAGTATAGATAATCATGATATTTATGTTATAAGGCATTTCCCTTATATAATTATATGTTTTCATGTGAGGTGATAAAATATTTTTTCTATTAGAATAATATATATAAAATTTTAAATTATAAAGCAATTTTAGTTATTGTGGAAGCAATCTTAGTTGTTGTGAAGAGTTAAAGTGGTTGCAAATTTTAACGAGATTATTTTTTTATTTTCATGTTGAATGGTGTTTCCTTCTGATGAATTCTATGTATTAATAGGACATTTTGAACCTTCATGACCATTCACATTTATTGGATGACACTGGGTTTGTCTGGATTGTTTATGATCACTCTTTTGTGGTTATGTTCAATGTCATTTGCAACACTCATAAATCTAGTGGGTTTGATGTTTTTAGACACATCTCTATACTACTAAATTCTTTGAAAGCCTTGCAAGGTGGTGCCAAACATGCTTTTCTACTCATCATGATCAAAACGATTGTTGTGTTGTGTTCTTTATTGTTGGTTGTGGGTATCATCTTCCATTTTCAATATTTTTACCTTTGATCTACACAATTCAATTGTTATCGTTACTTGACAATGCATCACTGATCTGAGTAGCTTCACTAATATAGGTGCCCCAATCAATGCAAAATGCTTTGAATGCATTCCAATTGTTCATACACGATATAGAAGGAGCTCCATATTCTCACATCCCTCTTACATTAAACCTATCATATAAAATCACAATTTCAAACGTTAATTCACCTCGAACCCTCTTTGTAAACTGCATTCTTAACTCCCCGGATGGGGTGACAGCGAGGCAAAGGAGACCATGTGGCTGCGAGTTGGGACGGGGAGGCACGGCGCCCACCGGCTCACGTCAAATACACATTAACTCGCCATGAATTTACACAGGCGTATTCAAATGCGGAGCCTGCTCGCACAAGGAGAAGGTACTCACACTAAGGTTCAGAGTTTAATGCAGGAAGAGATGGCGTTGTATATCGTAATCAACATCATGCTAAGGTTCATTGTTCGCAGTGAAACTCCCGGAGATAGAGAGCTCTCGCGACCCTCTGTCTTGCAGCAGCATTCGCTCCACGGCAAGGTTGTTCCCGTCCGACTAAAGCGGCCGCACCGCTTGGCAGCATTATCACCTGGCATCGCCATGCCACGACTTAGGGGAACACCGCGACGAGGAGCGGCCTGGCATGCAGCGAAGTCGAGGCGAAAACGCAAGGAGGTTTTTGAAAAAGCAATGGCAGTGGCTGCCAGAAGGAGAAGGATGCGGGGCATGGCAATTGTCGAGGAGGTGATCCCGGACGAAGCTCTGGAGAGCCCCCCCGAGCACACCTGGTTCACAGTCCCAGAAAACTGGAACCCCTGCTCGTGTATTAGTATGGACAACACTTCAGGGATGGCAGGTGGGAAGTGCAACCCCAGCGACAGTGGCAACGAAGAACCTTACTCTCCTTGCTATGTGGAGGAGGAGGCTCCTCCTGAGCCCATTAGAGCCGACACGGGAACTCACGCGCCGGAAGCGACTGTAGATACCAGCCCAACGCAGCCACCCTCACCCCAAGCGGACTACCTCAGCCTCATCTTTGATGTGCGCAATCTCCTCGAAGACCAGGTCTTTCGCATCGAGCGGCTGGAGCAGAGGATAGACATGTTCTTCGCCGCGCATTCCAGAGCTACGYCGAAGAAACAGTGTCCAACATGTGCCAGAGCGTACGCCTTCCCTGCACGATGGAGGCACACTGAAGCTGCCGACACTCTYYTGGGCTCCGAGGTTACMTGATGTTTAGACCCCAACTTTGYTTSTGGTTTTGTCTTACTAGTATATGCCTGAGGATAGTTAGCTTTCTATATGCTCTAGTTTTAGCTGCAAACACCAGTTTTAATTTTGTTACTCCCGGTTTCCTACGGGCGGGAGATAGCAGTGTTAATTTTGTTACTCTCAGTCTGCTCTGCAAGGATGATGATATGTGGACAGGGATGTCCAGCTGCCTCGGTTTCCTGCTAAGGCGGGACAGTTGGCATCCCCAACAGAGATGTATTTTGCCTATGTCAATATAAAAGGTTCCAACTTTTTTATTTAAAAAAAAAAAAAAACTGCATTCTTAACACCAAAAAATGTTAATTTCACATCTCATATTAATAAAAAACTATATTTTCATATCAATATAGTTCATCACCACAATTATAAAACAATATATTCCACCAAAAAATAATATAACCACATTTATAAAACAAACATATTCAAATCACCACATTTATAAAACAAATATACTCAACTACACAATATAACTACCTACTTTTTGCATCTTTAAAGATAATTACCAATTTATATATTACACATATTTAATAATTATTCTAACTTTTAAATTATACACAATTAATTATTCTAACTTACTCTATAATTACTTTTTACATGAGAGAAAGGTGCTAAGTAGTTATGGTACTTATTCCAATAATATAAATCCATTTTTGAAGATTTATGTAAGATTTTGAAGATTTGCTTAATATTTTCCTCTCCTAAAATCCAAGGGGCATAGATTGACCAAGGAGCTTCTTGAATATTCTAAGCGGCATATTTTGACCAAAAGAGCTTATGAAATATTTTAGCAATTATTTTGTATTAAAGTATCCATCGAAAGTTCAAACTATGTCCACATGAAATTGAATTTTGCCCTCTACATAACATGCACGTCTTCTCGAAGTAAAGAATCACGCGATATTAGAATATTCTATATGGAGATTTCTTCACCTCGAAGTCGCCGACTTCTTATTTTTTTAATTACATTTTCCCTCTTTTATGGAATTGGCTCAATTTTCTAGAATATATCATTTTGAGATTTTACAATAAAATTAACGTAAATGTGTTTGAGAATTCAATAAAATATTTATTAATTAATTTATATAATTTGAGTTAAACGTAGTATTATTATTAATTTTGATATTTAATATTTTTAATTTAAATTTGTAATTCCAATTTTTGTATATATATTTTTATTTTTAATATTAAATATTTAATTTATTATTATTATTATTTAAAATTTAAATTTATAATGTTAAGAACATGTGTTTCCTCTTAAAAAGTTACAGGTTCAAATCCAGAAGGGATAGGGTATGTATACCTTCGTAGACTTTATCAGTCAAATCGTTGGACGGAGGGGGGTCCCTTCTCCCACAAACAAGGGGGTCTCATACACCAATTTGGTGTGTTGGCTTGGTCGTGACTTTAAAAATAAATTATTATTATTATCAAAATTACATTTTAATTTAATTATTATATTAATATAATTGTTTAATTATTATTTTTTTTTATCCTTTTATACATAAATGGTTAGCTTTGTATTAAAAACAAATTTCAATGGGCTCCTTGACATGTAGTATATATAGAAATTTCCAAAGTCTATTGCAAGGGCTTATCAACCCAGATTCAAAAATCACTAGTCTATTTCTTCGGATATCTAAGAAACTATATTCCATAAGCTCTTACATGAATATATTCGTACAAATTGTTCGCATAATAATCGATAAAAGCAAAACATGATTATGTTGTATTTTGAGTTCGATTACTTGTCACCATTGGCTTCGCTGTTGATGGAGTCTTTTTCTTCTTCCCAACTACTATCCAAACTTCATTGACATATGGTTGAGTCGTTCTTCTTCTTTAGCCTCATTTGCCCAACTTGTCGATGGCTGGGAGTTGGGGTGAACTTGACTTTCTTTACAATCTTCTACTTTCGAATAAGGAACTAGATCTGGTTGATTCTAGGGGTTCTCCTAAGAAGACACACTATTGGATTGGGGTTTCGGATCTAGGGTTGTTGAAGATATCATGTTGGTTGGAAATGGATGTGATGGGGGATCTGCTTATGAAGACTTGATTATCTAATGGTCTTCATTAGAGCCGACCCACCAAATTGATTTCCATTGATGCTTCCCGTTCTTCCTAGTCCCTTTGGGGCATTGTGCTGCAATATGACGTGTTTCATAACAAGATCCACATCACAAAGAAACTCTTTCATAATCTAGCTTTTGAGACCAAGAATAATTTTTACCTATCAAAATAATTTCTATAATTTCTATTGGAAACCCTTTACTGAAGTCCCTTTCCATGCAGATTTGAGCATATGTAGATATGTTGTGCCTCTTAGTTTCACGACTTGCAAAGTGGAACTTTCCTAAAGCAGAACCGATAGCCTCAAGAGAGGGTAAGGCCTGAAAATGCAAGGGTAGATTTGAGAGTCTCACCTAAATTGGGGTAGAGGAGAGAGTTTTAGTCAAAGGATTGAAAGAAGGAGTGGAGGGTTTTATGCACAAACCTGGATTTCCCCAAAACCACAGACCTGAGTTGAAAATCAAATCCCTATCTTCCTCCATGTCCAACTCAACAATGAAGAAACCTTTTGCACAAGGATAAATGAAAGCTTATTTTTGCATGATTGAGATCCAAGAAAAAGAAATCCAATTRTTGAGATCTGYTAACCTTGGCCATAAACCACTGAAACGACAAACCAAACCCAYTGATACRAAATACTCTTCATCATCATCGACATCTTGTCCTATGGGAGTGGTAATTGATGGAATTTCCAGAACCAGAAAAGAGGAAGAAGAGGGAACAAAATCTCGCTGGAGGACATTGTAGAATGAGGAGTGAGGGTGAATACTAGGAAAACCATGTGCTGACAGCTTGCATGCAGACACAGAAGGAATTACCCCATGACTTTGAGCACCAACATAATCGAAAGCGGTCTCTGCCATGACCATCGAGAGAGATAAAATGCAAAAAGAAGCACCGGGCAAGCTCGAGGAATAACTACGAGCAACTAAGGTTTAAACCCTAACAACTATGACTATACACAAAAGTGACTCATTAATCTTAAATTTATTAAATATTAACAATGAATGGTAATTTTTTTGAAAGTGTACAAAATGAAATTTGTATTTCTAGATATTTCATCTTTCTAAATACTTAATAAATTTATGATTGAGATGAATGTAAATTAAAATAAAAATATTTTTGAAATTTCATCATTTACTTCTATATTTTGTATTATTGTTTTATTATTTGATGAAAAATATTATATATTGATCTAGTCTTTACATATACAATAATATTTAAACTAACTCTATATTTCCCTCTAGTAAAGTGACAAGCTTATATTTAAACTAACTCTATATTTCACTCTAGTAAAGTGACAAGCTTTCCTTACACTTACTAAGATTCTTATTACTTTGATTGAATCCCTCAAGATTTTACCTGTTTGTTACTTCGATCAAATCCCCTAAGTTTTTGAGTTTTCTTATTGGAGTATATTTTACTATTTGTAGTGCCATTTATATTAAGGTGATATACACTTCTCAAAACTCCACTTTAAGGTTTGGTTGTGCAATTAAAGAACGAAGTTAGCGATATCACAATTGGCTCTTTCTTTATGTTATTAGAATGGTGATTTTCTATGCTTAGTCTTGCCATTTCGAATGATGTCAAGCTTTTAGATTTGAATTTTGAAATGTTAGTTGGGTGAATTTTTTTTGATTCGAGGTTTGTAAATTAAAATTGGTTGAGTTTTAAAAATTAGTGTTTTGAGGTACAAATTTTGTTTAGAGTGCACATATATATGGAAATGTTTGCACTTTCAAGGATTGATATCTCTTGACATTTTATAGAAGTGAGTCTAACATGAATTTATATTAAGAATATTTCATTTTTCATTTCTTATGTCTCTCATGCACACACATTATTATTTTTTTATTTGATCAAAACTCAAAAGAGAGATTATATTATAAAAAGAAGGTTGCACCGAGGTAGCTACTGAAATTTACAACAAAATAGATCAAAAAGAGCTTCAACTACTACTCTGATTTCTACATATAACATTATGGCTGAGACTTTTAGGATTGAACTAGACTTCCAAGCATTTCCACTAGTTGCTATCCTAATATACTAGCCTAGCAGAAAAACATAAATAAAATACATTCAACATTTAAAAGTGAACACTGTCCTGAGCTTCTCCTTCCTCCATCGGTTGAGGAGGATTGAATTCTTCTTCATGTCTATAGGATCCCAACTTTGGCTTACTGTTTCATCTTCCATTGCTCCCTGCGGCCCTTCTCCCTGATTGTTTGGTGCCAATGAACTAGAATTCATATGCAACGCAGTCACCAGGGATCTCATACGCTCACATTACGCTTCCATATTGTCAACTTGAATAATTTGATGGTGAGTGAGGGCCATCACCTAAGGAATGAGTAACGAGCTTATCGCTCCATTCAAACACAAAGATCCTTGTTGAAGAGATTTGGCCTTCTTGGACCACATGTCCGCTTCAAAATTGAGACCTCATTTGACATGGAAGAAACGAATTTGCTCGAATGAATGAACCAATCGTTTAATTCGCTTTAGGAGGGAGACTAATTTGGCTTCCAAAGGATTTCCTTTATCAATTACAACTTGGATTATAAACAACAAATCTCCAAACACCATAATTCGTGTGATTCCATCCTCCTTTGCCAAGTTGAGACCACAACACAATGCATAGGGTTTTACCAAATTATTAGATACCATCCCCAATCCCCAAATATAGTTAATGATTTCATTTCCTCCAAGACCCTGAATAATCCCGTCACCACTCTCATGCACACACATTATTAAAACATTTGATGAAATTAAAAATTATTAACTTTATTTTATCCAATTTATGTTTTCTTGACATGAGAAATACATTATAATACACATCATCTCCCTCATATTAACGATGAAATTAAAAGTTATTAACTTTATTTTATCCAATTTATGTTTTCTTAACGTGAGAAATACATTATGATACACATCATCTCCCTCATATTAAATTAAATTGTAGAATCTACCTCTTAAGACAATCATGATGATATTCTACTTGAACCTAAATTCACACTAATCACTCTTTAAGAAATGGACTTACTAACTAAAACTTTGTTTATTATTTTATATTTTGACATAAGCATATATATTATTGTATATACTGTATTTCAATATTAAAACTTTATTTTATTTTAAATCTATTCAATTTTGACTTGTAATCGGTTTAGTAAGTTTGCCCTTTTTTTTTTTATAAAATACTTTCCCAAAAAACAAATATTATTGTATATACTGTTTTTCAATATTAAAACTTTATTTTATTTTAAATCTATTCAATTTTGACTTTACTTGTAATTGTTTTAGCAAGTTTGCCCTTTTTTTTTATAAAATACTTTCCCAAAACAAAAATATGAACCATGATTTTCTTTTAATGAAGATTCTCGTTTTTTGTTTGAAGAAGTGGGGCCATTCTCTATGGAACATATCGCTCTGACGATTCTTAAATAAATAAATGACAATCCCCAACCGACTACATAACTTTAATAAATTAATGTTTAAACTGAAATCCCATGGGTTGTTCCACGGGTGTTTAGAAGATTTTTCATAACTGTAAATAAATGACAATCCCCAACCGACTACATAACTTTAATAAATTAATGTTTAAACTGAAATCCCATGGGTTGTTCCACGGGTGTTTAAAAGATTTTTCATAACTGTATACGTTGCCTTAGTAACTGATAGCTATAATTTTCAAAATTTGCAATGAATACACACGGAAAGCATAGATAAATTTAAAATAAAAGTAATCGGGCTGTCAAATTCCAAATGCTCCGGTGTCAATTCGATATTTCCAAACTCTTTAGTGGCCGCACCTTTGGCACAATGACGAGGATTCCAATTCGATATTTCCAAAGCCCTCGCTGGAAAATGAGGTTCTCGAATCCCGCGTTTCGACCCTTGGACCTGTCTGCAGAGCTGCGAACAAATGGACTGACATTGACAAGTAGGTATTGGTAGCTCAAGGGACCGACTATATTGGGTTACATCATAACACATCCCCGTGTTCTTTTTATAACCAATTACAATAATTCATTATCGAAAATAAAATAACATATAAAATAAAATCTTCCGTTTTAGTTATATTTTCGAAGTCAGTTTTACGTATTCTCGCTTTCTTGCTTTCTCTCCGACTTCTTTTAAATATACGCTGCAAAATTGATTCAATTCCTTTACGAGCGCAAGGACACTGGGAATAATTAACTCCGCCATTAATCTTTTGCTCAACCTTTCTCAGGCTTTCCGACGGATCCGTGAGAAGAGAGAGTTTGTCGTGCTGGTAGGGTTCTTCCAGCTCTCGCGCGATCCCCCGCCTCCCTTGGACCAGCGATGGGATCCATGGGATGGGAGAACAATTACTGGATCTGGGACGCCGTCTTCGTCCCCCGTGTCATGGGCGGCCTCATGGTCATGGCTGCCCTGCTGGGCCTCTCCACTGGCTACTTCGGCGCACTGCCCGTCCCGGGCCTTCCCGCGGCCCTGCTGCCGTCGTCGTTCGGGCTGTTCCCCAGGCGAAAAGGCGGGAAGAAGAAGGTTAGGGTTTACATGGACGGATGCTTCGACTTGATGCACTACGGCCACGCCAATGCTCTCAGGCAGGCGCGCGCGCTCGGTGACGAGCTGGTCGTTGGCGTCGTCAGCGACGAGGAGATTATAGCCAATAAAGGACCCCCGGTCTTGTCCCTCGAAGAAAGGTATTTTAAATGGCTGATCGCTAAATCTTTAGAGGAAACTAAACMRACATTCKTAATTATCTTYGTRGCWKAAATTCGAGACYAAATTGGAGTCATCYTGTTAGATCTCTAGAGAAATTCACTTTTAAATTTAATGTTTATTGTTATTTATCTTAAGAGCAAATTTTGTTAGGGGAAATTTTCTTGCAATTTAGCGCAGGAGGTCACTGTTTAATGTTACAATATTCATTTGCAGTTTAATGGAACGTTAGTTTGTGCTTTTAAGAAGGCAAATTCGAATTTAGCTTTACAGTTAGGTGCATATCAGACTAACAGTCTACACGGCAAATTATGGCTGATCTCTAAATTTTTAAAAGAGAGATAGGCAGACACTCGCAATTATCCTGGTAGCTAAAATTCGAGAGTAAATTTGAGGCATTCTGCTAGATCGATAGAGAAATTTACTCTTTAATTTAAACCTTATTGCTAATTATCTCAAGAGCAATTTTTCTTGCAACAGGATGTCGCTGTTTAAGGCTACAATGTTCCGGATAAATTTTCTGTTTAAATTAACGTTACCTTTTCTGTTTTTAAGAGGGTGAATTCGAATATACTTTTTCAATTAGGTACATAACAGGGTAGCAGTCATACCTATATTTATTGTCCAGGAAATGTATTTTTAATGGTAAATAATGCCCAATCGCTAAATCTTTAGAGTAAAGAGGAAGACATTCGCACTTGTCTTCGTAGCTGAAATTCAAGAGTAAATTGGAGTCGTTCTGTTAGTTTTATGATTTTAAGAAGGCTAATTCGGATATATTTTTATAATTGAGCACATAACCAGAGTAGCAGTATTTATAACTAAATTTATTTTTGAAGGAAGGCATTTTATACGGCAAATTATGCCTGATCGCTAAATCTTTAGAGGAAAATAGGCAGACACTCCAAATTATCTATTCGCAGCTGTAATTCGAGAGCAAAGTGGAGGCACTCTATTAGATCTTTCCAGAAATTCACTCTTTAATATAAACTTTATTCTTAATTATCTTAAGAGCTAATTTTGTCAGGGCAAATTTTCGTGCAATCTCGCGATTTGTTTTTACAGGAGGGTACTGTTTAACTTTAGAATGGCCATGTTCCGGAGAAATTTGACGTTTAATGTAACGTTATTTTTATGTCTTTAAGAAGGTGAATTCGAATATATCTTTACAGTTACGTACATAACAGAGTAGCAGTAGTTATAACTGAATTTATTCTTGAAGAAAAGTATTTTGTACGAATAATTATGGCTGATCGCCAAAATTTTTGAAGTAAAATTGGCAGACATTCAAAGCTGTTTTCGGAGCTAAAATTCGGGAGTAAATTGAAGGCATTCCAGATGTCTAAAGAAATTTACTCAATAATTTAAACCTTTATTCTTATTTATCTGAAGAGCTAATTTTGTTGGATTAATTTTCAGTGCAACTTAGCAATTGTTTTACAGGTGTAACGTGTTCTGGAGAAATTTGTTGTTTAATGTAATGATCGTTTTATGTTTATAAGGTGATTTTCTCGGTGAACTGTATCTTTACACTGTTACAGTTAAGTAAAGAGCAGAGTATAAATCTTTATAACTGAATTTACTCTTGAAGAAACTTATACGGCGAATTATGGCAGATGCTAAATATTTCGAGGAAAAATATCCTGAGCTAAAACTTGGGAGTAAAATTGAGTCATTGTGCTAGATCTTTTGGGAAATCCACTCTTTAATTTAAACTTTATTGCAATTATCCTAAGAGCTAATTTTTTTTGTTTAATTTGTAGYGCAATTTAAGGAGATTTTTCATTGGATTTCAATGTTTAATGYTACTTCTSRAGAAATTTGHTGTCTAAAACTTTAATGTAACATTTGCTTTATGCTTTTAAGCTGACTTTCTAGGTGAATTTGCATATATTTTTACAAATTCATATACACTTTGGATCTGTCAAGTGTTGAGATGGATAAAACCCCTTGAGGTGCAAGCAAACATTGGAGGTTTGCAAGTCGAGGGATTTGATCCCTTCTCGGTACTATAATGGTCGGGGGTTATGATGGATATAGAGTGGTTTATATTTATATATATGTTTATTTTCCAAGGAAAACCTCCCAGAGAAACCAAGGGATGCTTCTCCACATTTGTGGATGGCATCCCTAATAAACCTGTTGGTGTAGACTAGTGCCCCTAACCCATGGGATTTGAATTGGGCACTTGTTGGCACGGAACTAGCCAAATGCTAGCAATATTGGCGACAACCGATTGAGCTAGCCCCCTGAGCTAGGTTTATATCCAGTATCCCCTCTAAGACTGCTGCAATGTTTTGAGTGTCTTACTGGTTTGGAGATTATGACAAACACTTGGTTGACATGTTCAACATCTACAGATATACTTTCTTATTGCTACTGTTAGGTTTTAATGTTGCTGTTATGATTTTCTGAATGTGTTTATCGATGAACAAGCATGAATTTGGTGCCAAAAAGGTATATAGGATGTATGAGATTTATAGCAGCATCTTTGCAATGAGAAATAGCACAAATATATAGCAAGATGAACATAAATATGGACTGATATTATTAATAGTCAAACCTGTTACAAGCTGGGTCATAACAGTAGTTCAGTTCAGTTCCAATGGTAAGAATATGATCTTCAGAAACAGTGAACAGTCTCCACAAACTTGGCAACTAAAAGAGACTTAAAATAACCTCTCAAAGGAAATATAAGTCCCACAGCACATAAATCGATCCCACCTGAGATATACAGCCTTCCTCCTCTGCAAACTCGACCCTGTAGTGACGATCTCAGTCCAGCAAAGAATGGAGTCAGTTCTGGCCACACAACTTGCCCTCAACATTGATAAACTTGCACCTTTTAAACAGAAAACTCTGCAGCAACCAAGGAATTGTTCCCAGCATAAACTCGGCCCCAATCAATCAAGAGATTCACCCCCCCTCGACAAGTAACTTGGCCCTCAACATTGAACTTCGCCCAACAATAAAGATAACTTCGACCAGCAATGATATCTCGTCCCTTTGATCAGGAAACTCGTCAAGAAATGAAGAACTCAGCCCCGATTTGAAGGAGTCTAACCCAACACACCAAATAGGCCCAGCAAAGCAAGATTCGGCATCCCACAAAGGAAAATGACGCCTACAGTACTCAGCTTGATCCAGCAAGGAGGTGATTCGCCCAACAGTGGTAAACTCGGCCCCCTTTGACAAGAAACTTTGCCCCCAACACAAGAAACGCAGCCACAAAATAGCTCGACCTTCTCAAGCCAAAATTGACCTCTATAATGAAAACTCAGCTACCAAATGACAAAATACTCAACCACACTGAATCACAATGAAGAGATCTAAATGGTCTCTCCTCTACGATCGGCTAGAGTGGATAGTCTCACCACCGAACCCACTCTCTATCTTAGGGTTTGTCTCGAAAACCCTACAAAACCCTAGCTCCAAGAGCTCCAAGCCGAAAAGGCGAATAATCAAATGAACAATGCATAATGGCCAAGGGGTGCACCCTCCTCCTCTTATAACCGAGTCACCCTTCCTTGACCCGTTTTACCTTTTTGTGACCCTTTTAACTTAAAAGATTAAAGTAACCTTTCTAATTTTTAATTGACTATTAGTCACAATGTCACTTTATAACCATTTTTCCCT
>JASDQU011028068.1:0-10225 GCA_032191745.1 Picea mariana
ACATAGGCACAGGAAGAGGAGGAGGGCGCACCATTGGGGGTTTCCAGCAAGGGGGACGCACCATCCTTGGAGAGATATTTGTTGTAGGAGATTGGCAAGGCCGTTGAGGATTCTATCACTTGGGTTTTCATTACAAGGCCTTGGACATAATATCTAGTTCTTTCTGAGATAGTTTTATGGCTCAGATTATTTCTTGAGCAGTGGGGCGAATTGAAGAGAAGGAGGGCATTTTTGAGATCCAGATCTAGTCTGTTTGGAGGGGTTACACTTCAGATCTGACCCTGAGACTTCACCTAGTGACTTGCATTGTCCCGATCTATATTTCTAGAGAGTTTCAGAGAATTTGGAGGCCTCCTTCAGCAGGGCCAAATTATCTAGGGTTTCATTCATCCAGTGGGGCGCACCATTCAATGGGGGATTTCAGATCTACAGAGATTGAGAAGGATCTTGGAGATTCGGTCACATGGGTTGTTCTTACCATTACCCGATCCATCAGTTGGCATATTTATTAGGGTGATTGGACACTTTTGGCAGCAGGGCTGAGTTATTGAGGGTTTCAGCCTTCTATTAGAGCATGGCATTCTTCAGCTGGAGAGTTTGGCATTCAGATCTACTTGTATTGATATTCATTTCTTATTCAGCCTTTGGAGGTATATTTTGTATTAGCGGGAGAATTTTGTAGCAGCTCTCTATTGTCTATCTTCTTGGCCATCTGTTGAGCATTCCAGATAGGCATCTTCATTGTAGCAGGTTTCTCTATTTATGAATAAAGAAGAATTGAGATGTTTTGGCTTGTCTATCTTATTGCATATGGTTGAGGTATGTTCCATGGTTATCTCTTTCAGTTATTTGTTGCATACACACATATAAACACATCTAAAAAGTAGATCAACAAAGTGTTTGACGAAATACCTCACTCAGAAAAGTTTTTAAAAAGACACCAAAACATTGATGATCCTTGCATAATGGCTTGGGATCATTACAGATGGGGAAGGAAGGATCCATGGATCCTCGAAGTAAGTCATGCAGAATGATGAAACTTGAAAAATATCAACCTTATGGTGGTTAGATATAAATTTGATATCACTGTGAGGATGTCTTGGATCTTCATTAGGCTTGGCTTTAAACTTTGGAATGTTCGAAGGCAACTTCGTCGGAATAGGAGGCCAATGTGGATCATGACAAATGGGGTCATTCAACAACCTTGTCAAATTTGGCAAGTGTAAATTTGCTAGGAAAGGTAGTTTGGGTGGCTACTGATAACCTGGGAAAAAGGGACCTAGATTTTGACTGGCACCAGGTTGCCAGGAAAAGTTTGGCTACTGGCCTAGATTCTGAAAGGATTTTGCATCTGTGGAGACATCATCGGATGATTTCCCAAATAGGACATAGATTGTTGGGTGTGCATTGTATTTGAAGGACTTTGGGAAGGATTACCCCATGCCAGTCCCGTGGGGATATGCATAGTAGTTTGTCCGAGGTTCTATTGATTGTGGAAAGAATTACCCCAGATCAACATTCCGGAGGAGGGAACAGATCCTTGCCCTGAATTCCAAGGTCCAGCTAGGTTTGCCCCCTGTGCAGGAATAGTACTCTATTGTTTCAGGATAAATCCGTGAGTGCGGACACAAACCAATCTCTCTAGATCCACCTGGATCTAGAACAAAACAGGACAAAATAATACACTTTCCCTAGATCTAGGCTATTGAATGAACTAAGAGACTAGGATCATGCACATACCTTATGAATGCTTCCTTGGGTCTCTGTTGTTCCAAGCTTCACTCCAATGCTCTTGTGCCGTTCAAACCACAATAGTATAAACCAATCGAATTGAAGGCAGATCAATATATTCAATAGCTAATCTATACATATGATCAAGGAGTTATGTAATAAAATGACATCATCTTCATGGGAAAGGGACATATTACTGTATTGAATTAATTGAAAGTGAAACTTACAACTTGAGCCTTGATGTTGTAGATCTCCTTTTGATGGCTCCTAGCTCTGACACACACACTTTCTCATGCATGAAGAAAATCAACCACTTTTGATGACCTTGCTGGTGTCTCTAGCTGTTGTAGCATCAGTCCTTCATACAAGCTTGCACTAATTCTCCAATCAATATCTTGCTAGTTTGCTTCTAACCTTTTCCATGATCATTCCTCTCAATTTATAAGAGAGAATGGATTAGTTACTTGGATAGGAAATGATCCCAATATATCAGGAAAGCCAGTACTTGAACAACCATTCGAATGCCAACTCACCCTTCTGGAAGATTCCCTTCTAGAAGGCTCGAGAACTTATCTTTTTCCCTCTTTTGGAATATGTTCACACCCTAAGAGTTAGGTACAGTGCGAACCCCTTGCACTCCAGCTTAAAGTAGCCTACGAGAATCAGGCATTCTCACAGACAAATATATAGGTAGCCTGCGAACATCCCTAAAAAGTATGATTTCTGGAAGCAGACAAATGTAACTTTTCTCAGGAAAGTGTTCTTAGTGAAGAGCTTGATTTTCCATCATCATTGCATCATCATGATAACCAAAATTGTGGATAATAGAATGCCCCCCAAAGTCTGAGAGTGGATCCAGTGACAGTCGATAGACTTTGTAAGCTGCATGTGTGTGTCAAGAACTGAAAGCACATCTAATCGGAGACCTGCAAACATCCAAGCATCAGCAGAATATCATGTATATCAATTCTGAGGTACGCATTCCCATACTCCGATCATAGACTGATGACATCATAAATAAAGGTCATGGCCACCAATCATACACTGTGGATCCATGTCATCACAATATAGCATAGCCACCTGAATACACTGTGGATCTATGCAACAAATTTTCAATCAAGACGACATAGCCACGAAACATACACAGTGGATCTATGTGTTTCAAATTATACATACTCCATCGCAACCTAGAGCACAAAGATAATATCTAGGGTCTTCAATCTCATCGCCCAAAGTACGAATCTAACCATGTGATTACAAGTGTCAGAGTCGAACATGGTAGAAACCACTTGATTACCGGTCATTGATGTAACTGTTAACAAGTGCGAGGGAAATCACCATTGATGTCAATGAATCCCAAGGTACTATAGTACAATCCATCGACTGTGAATAAATGAGTTGATGTCAAACACTCGATGAAATCTTTTGATTAGGGGTCAATGATGTAAACCCACTGTCAAAAGCGAGGAAACTTGCCATTGAGGCATGCAAGCTCCAAGGTACTGAATAATTTCTAAGTCTTGATTCTGGATAATGTGTTGAAGTCGATAGAACAAGACTCGTCACAGAAGGGCCTTGATGTATCCCCCATCAATGACATGAAATTAGTAACTGAGTTTTAAAGTGAAACATAGTATGTGGCAATTGGACTTTGGACACAGGGAAGGCCGACACAGAGTGAAAGGATAACTGCAGATGGACGACTCAATAGAGGTTTTAGACAGACTTCTCTTGAACATATGAATGAAACGACCAATGATTTGGCAGCATTGACTCAAATACGACACACGGAAATGACCTTGTAGCAAATCAAATGAGAGACAAATGGATTTCCCAAACCGGCTTCAAATGATGAATAGGGGGTGTCATGCTCAAGAGCGACACTTACTTCCAATCAATACAAAATGAAACATATCCCTTTTCCAAATTTTCCCCCACCATTTCTAGCAAGTACCTCTTTATTTTTACGCAAGATTGAAGAGGATCACATATGCTTGTTGATATAAGCTCATCCTTCGGACGAGTCCCTCGGAGTATTTTTAACGAACCCTAGGAAGGAGTGGTTCAGTCCCATTATGGGTCTGTCAATGTTTGTTTAACGAGTCCAGAGATAGTAAACTCGAAGGTTTTTCAAGATTATAGAGTTTGTAAAAACACTTAAAATAGAACTCTCTCAGTTCCTTTTTCATACAATAGTCCAATGACACCGAAAAAGGTTTAAACTATCGCTTGAAGGACGCATACTTCAAATACTTTAACGAGTATGAAAATAGCAAGATCGCTCGACAATCTTTTCATGTTTAGAGAGTCTGAAAGAGCTTAAAGGTAACTCCAGGGAGGTTCCTTTTTCGTATGACCATAGTGAGCCCGAAAAAGAGATAAAACGATGCTCGATCACGTTCTTATGTTTTTCACAAGTGCGAGAACGGATAAAAGGTGCTTGAGGTTTTATGTCAAAACCATAGAAAACAATCAAAATCATACCACACCAAGTAAAAATTTTGTCCATAACCATCCATGTTTTGCACCTGCCAATCATTTCACTCATTTCTACATTAGTGATTAGGGTTAAATAATAAATAAACATAAAAAACCCACATTTGATATAGTAAGAAGTAATAAAAATGAGTAAATAACAAAATTTACCATATCATTTTCACATTTTACCATTGAGTGCCAAAAAACCCTCATTTTACCCTCTACCTTCAGTGTCGATTTCTAGGAGCTATGGGAGACCATTTGACGTGCCGTCAGCAACATTTTGGTAAGTTCTTTATCCTTTATCTTTTCATGGTTTAAAAATTCAATTTCATTGGTAAAAATTTCAGTTTTAAATTAATTTTTTGAACCCTATGCACGTGGAGGCATTCTCGCAGGTGGCCCATATGGGACCTGTGAGAATGACTCATTCTCATAGGTGGGCCTTAGGCCGCCTGCAAGAAGTTCGCACTGTGCATAGTAGGCCACCTGCGAACAGCACAAAACCCAAAAATTCATGCAACGTTTAGCCAATAGATAACATTTTTATCATGAAAAAGATCATTAACCATGTTTGTATGTTTCTTATGCAAGTAAAGAGCCACAATCATGGTGCTTGAGTGGCGGGAACGAGAACACGAGGAGGATAATGAAAACACCAAAAATCACCCTCCAACCATAGCTTCTCTAAGAGACTGTGGTCTCTTGAAATACTTTCGCATCCCGGGCATGAGAGCCCAAGTTCATTTACTGGAGTACCTAGTCCAAATGTGGGATCCGGACCAACAAGTCTTCATCGTGGGAGATCATACATTGACTATTGACATCGAGGACATCTATTTCTTGACCGGATTATCCAGGCATGGGTCCTATGTCAGTCTGACCGGCAACAGAGCAGGGGGTTTAAAAATGAGTGAGTATTGCAACCAGTATTGTGTACCTGAGGTTGAAAGAAAGAAATGGAAAGTGGCAATCTGGGGAGTAACTGACTTAACTCTCCACACCATTCTCTTCACTATTGCTCATATAGAAGGAAGTGCTGCTCCACATATGGCTCTGTAGAGCTATTTCCCGTACGTCATCGAGTGTACTGAGCCCCGAGTATTTAACTGGGCTGATGCGGTATTACGCAATATCAAGAAACAGTTGACTAAGTGTAGGCATGGAGATCTGAAGCAGTTTGGATATGGATCATTGTTGGTGTCCTTCTTCCTAGAGAGGGTCCCGATATTTCGTCTACAGGCTGAGTGGAACCTTCCTGGTCCTAGAGATCGAAGGATGTTATGATGGTGTCGGCTAATGGCCCGGCACGTGGCAGGACCTATTGTCAAATATGACGATGTTTTCTTTGACTGGTTGCGGAGCCTGATGCTGATGGTGGACAACTACGCATATGTCGGGCTGGATTTCTGAGGAGATCTGGATCTAGCACTTCCTGAAGATGCTCAGTGGGGAGACCTCGGTAAGAAGTACACAAAATTTTGGTTTTTAAATGTTTTTGAATTTTTATCATATTTAAATGTTTTTGTTTTATGGATTTATCCGAAGACTAAAACCAAATTCTTGTTGATAACACAGATGTTGGACCATATCGACCTGCTGGCAATTCTCCTATCCAGCGACGAGGAGAGGCAGCAGTAGTAGTTCCACAGTACATCGAGGATTATCTGATGGTAGAGCAGAATTTAGAGGGTCTGATGGCAGACGTTCCAGATATGGCTCTGGAAGAGATTCCACGACGCAATCAACGTCACACTGTGGGGGTTTCTGCATCTATGGGTCGACTTCTCTGCAGAGTTGCTAGGACATTAGTGTGTTATCGTGAACGTCTTCCATGACATCATTATGTAGAAGCCAAGAGCTTCAATTTTTGATATTTTGGTCTTCAGACAAACATTTTGTAAAACAGACTCTTTTGATCGTTATATATACACGGCTTCTACCAGTTTACTTTACATTGTGTACATTTTAATGTGTTTGATTTATAAATGATTTAAATTCCTGTCCAATACATAATTAGCTAAAGCATCTGTTAATGTATTAAGACATCTAGAAATATGTTGATATTCAATGTGATCAAAATGTCGTTCCAAGAGGCGAATCCACAAATATACCCTCAATAAAGTAGGACTTCGAATAGAGTAGACATTACTTAGCTGTAGTACTACAAGTTGTGAATCAAGTCGCACAACCAAATGACGAATCCCAAGAGAGATAGCATCAACCAATAACTCAATAACGACGCTATACTCTGCGATTTTGTTGGTTGCCTGGCCAAGACATACACCTTGTAAAGATATAAGCTCGTTTGTTGGGGCATAGATTGCCCATGCAACGGAAGCTAGGTTACGAGTACTACGGCTAGCACCGTCGGTGAAGCCAATATAAGGTAGCGAATACTCTGACATATGGCAATCAAACACAACGTCATGTAAGGGTAGAGACCAGATAACGTCAAAAGAAAACTAAAGTAACACACACACAGAGTATGATACATAAAAATACAAGTACTTGTGCACAAATAACTCATGCATAGTACTTCTTTAAGTACAATCCATTCTTGGGTTCACTCAAAGGTACACCATCATAATCCACTAGCTGATACGCTCCTTTTTCCAAAAATTTTCTAACAATGTAAGGACCACGCCACATTGGTTCGAAATTCTCAGCTCCTAAGACATCTTTATCTTGTTCATATAGTAGAACAAGATATCCTTTAGATAAGACATGAGGTTTGACATGCTTGTCATACTGTGCCTTAACACGTTTCTTCTAGGCTTCTATTACAAGAGTAGCGTCACGGCGAGTCTCGTCTAATTGCATCAGATACAATAGACGTTCCTCTTCGACAGAAGTATTGGGTAAGAGTTCTACAACTAGTTTCAAAGAAGGTATTCCACATTCTATTGGCAGAATGGCTTCCATGCCATAAACTAATCGAAAAGGCGTAAATCCCGTAGTAGATTTAACAGATGTCCGATATGCCCACAATGCCGAAAACAACATCGTGTGCCAGCTGGTTTTATGAATTCGTATCATTCGTCGAATCATAGTTATAAGAACCTTATTGATTGCTTCAACCTGGCCATTAGCCTACGGATAATAGGGTGTTGAGCTATCATGACGAAGGCCCAACTTTTCTATAAGTTCAGACATCATATAATTCCTAAAATGACTACCGTGATCGGTAATGATAGCCTGAGGAACACCAAAATGAGTGATGACATGGTTGAAAAGAAATAACGCTGCAGTCTTTCCAGTATTATCGAATGTTGGCATCGCCTTGGCCCACTTAGTAAAATAATCAATAGCTACAATAATATAACCATGCCCCTCGGCCGAGTGAGGGTGACATGTCATGAAATCAATGCCCCATTTTGCAAAAGTACCTATTGAGACCACAGGATGAAGGGGAGCAGGATGTGACCGAATCTTCTGATTATGGGTCTGGCAGGCATGACACTTCTGAACCGCAGTAATGCAGTCATTGAACAAGGAAGGCCAAAAGTATCCTGCACGTAAGATCTTCTGGGTAGTAGCATACCCAGACATATGACCACCACATGCTCCTAAATGGTAGTCATTCAAATCTTTCTTAGCTTCGTCAAAATTCAAACAATGTCGAAAGACAGAATCAACGCCACGACGGTAAAGAGTATCGTCGAGGATAATATAATGACGTGCATGATAACGGACACGACGGCGTTCAACGCTAGAAAAAGTAGGCTGGAAAGTTTGAGTTTGGAGATATATAATGATATCTCCATACCAAATATCGTCAGTACTGATATGGAAAAGTGATTCGTCACGTAACGAATCGACTGCTACAGTTTTCGTGGCAGAGTGGGGAAAGTCACAAATTAACTCAGCAAAAACTAAAGATTTCTTCGACGTGGCGCGATCGAATTCCAAGTCGAACTCCTGGAGAATGACAATCCACTTGGAGTAGTTTTCCCCCAGCAATTGACGTGTCAATATATGTTGCATGGGGTTACAATGTGAAATCACTGTAGTTTTCCTGGAGAGAATATAATGGTGAAAACGTTGAACCGCTTGAACAGTAGCCAAAGCCATTTTTTCAACATGGTGGTACTTGATTTCCGTCGAAGTGAGACTCCGACTCAAGTAGTATATAACATGTTCATCGTGTGTGTCATCCTCCTGAATGAGGACCATGCCGATAGTATACTCGGAAACAGTTAGATAAAGAAAGTAATCCTGACTATAATCAGGAGGGAAAAGAAGTGGAGCTTTCATGAGGGACAACTTTAAAGATTCAAAGGCGTTGTTGGAAACTTTATCCCAGACAAACTCTGAACCTTTCTTTAGAAGACGTGTAAAACCACGAGTAATCTCGACGTAATTAGGGATGAAATGACGAAGAAAGTTTTCTTTCCCCTGCAAACTTTGTAACTAGTGCAGTGAAGAAGGAGGAGGGAGATTAAGAATCGCCTCAACCTTAATAGGATCTACCTGGATCCCTTGACGTGAAACAATGAAACCGAGAAGATGGTCGGACTCTATGCAAAAGATGCACTTATGAGGGTTTAGACGAATGCGATAGAACTGACAATGAACGAAAATTGCTCGGAGATGATTAGGGTGATCGACTCGGCTTAAAGAATGAGATAGAAAATCATCCAAATAAGGTTGAACGATATGCTTTATATCGTGAAACGCATAAGACATAGCACGTTCAAACGTAGCACCTGCATTCTTAAGACTGAAGGGAAGTTTCCTATAGGTGAAAGTACCCCAAGGACAAATAAAAGTAGTTTTATGTTGGTCCTCGGGAGCGATGTTAATTTGATTATAGCTGGAGAATCCATCCATGAGAGAAAAGATTTCGCTGCCGGCACAATCATCGACGATCTGGTCAATGAAAGGGGTTGGAAAGTCTTCCTTTGGATAGGCTTTGTTAATATCTCGATAATCAACACAAACACGTATACTACCACCTTTCTTATCAAATTTACAGGGTTGGAAACCCATTCTGTCAGATCCATGGGATAAATAAAACCGGCTTTGAGAAGTTTTTCAACTTCAAGTTTGATAGTTGTCGCTTTACGTGGGTGGATAGGATGGAGGCGCTGTTGTACTAGTTTAGCTCTGGGGGTACATTTTTATCTCATGCACAACAATGGCAGGGTCGATACCTGTCATCTCTTCGTAACTCCAGGCAAAGATATCATGAAATTCTTTGAACAAAGCAGTATAGGTGACAATTTCCTCTGGAGAACACGAAGCTCCAATGTGAACATTTTCAAGGTTTAACTGAAATATCAATGGGTATCATGGGAGAAATATTACTGAGGTTCCCTTCTGCA
Organism: Picea mariana; assembly: GCA_032191745.1. Classification (NCBI taxonomy): domain Eukaryota; kingdom Viridiplantae; phylum Streptophyta; class Pinopsida; order Pinales; family Pinaceae; genus Picea; species Picea mariana. Next base: position 9,537 of record JASDQU011028068.1, read on the forward strand.
AACACATCATGTGTAGATCCGGGAATAGTCGATATGACAACAACGGTCGACGGAGTCGAAATACGCTGGTAGTTCTCAAGAGTGTCTTGTTCCAGAAACAGTATGGAACGATGATGCCCATCGTCCCAAGGTGTGTCAGCCATGACGGACATGATCATCTCGTCAGTGGGAAAGATGACGCGGTAAGGGTCGGGAGACAACTCCTCAAGAGAGGGTGTAGAAGGTGTTGCCAATTGAATCGCATGATAAGCAGACTCGACCAGACTTAATGGCATGATGTCACCGAAACAAGAATGATCTCCTGGATCAGGGACTATCCAATGGTCAAAAGACACCGGAATTTCATGAGGAACAACCGAGATCATATTAATAGAAGCAAATGACGGGCATAGAATATCGGGTGGTGGCGGTATGGGAAAAGTACCCATTAATGAAGAGTCTTTCAAAAGACCGACTCCAATATTCTCATAACCCAGTGGGGTTTTAGCTATAAACGGCACGTTGCCGGTGCGAGTATCAGAATTAAAGAAGGCAAGTTGATAAACCGTAACTACTTTTCCTTGGTGAGGAAAATGGACTACACGGAAAAGTGTTGACACAACAGCACACATAGAATCTACCCAGCTACGACCAAGAAGAAGATTATAATCTAGGGGAGCATCAAAAACTTCCTCTTCAACTTGGACGGT
>JASDQU011028068.1:18281-30729 GCA_032191745.1 Picea mariana
TCATGCATGAAGAAAATCAACCACTTTTGATGACCTTGCCGGTGTCTCTAGCTGCTGTAGCATCAGTCCTTCATACAATCTTGCACTAATTCTCCAATCAATCTCTTGCTAGTTTTCTTCTAACCTTTTCTATGATCATTCCTCTCAATTTATAAGAGAGAATGGATTAGTTACTTGGATAGGAAATGATCCCAAGATATCAGGAAAGCCAGTACTTGAACAACCATTCAAATGCCAACTCACCCTTCTGGAAGATTCCCTTCTAGAAGGCTCGAGAACTTATCTTTTTCCCTCCTTTGGAAGATTTGTGCACCCTAAGATTTAGGTACAGTGCGAACCCCTCACACTCTAGCTTAAAGTAGCCTATGAGAATCAGGCATTCTCGCAGGCAAATATATAGGTAGCCTGCGAACATCCCTAAAAAGTATGATTTCTGGAAGCAGACAAATGTAACTTTTCTCAGGAAAGTGTTCTTAGTGAAGAGCTTGATTTTCCATCATCATTGCATCATCATGATAACCAAAATTGTGGATAACACCTGCCCAAGAGTAGATTGTCCAAAAATGGGGTTGCCCCAGTCGGGAAAGAGGAAAATGAGAAGGTGTTCTTACCAAACGTTCCATTCCAAGAAAATGGTGTCGAACCTACCGGCATCCTATGCGAAGGTGGTCCTTGACGCTCCGCTCCAAATAAACTATTATGTGTAGGTTGTCTGGCAGATTGCTGATGCGAACCGCCGAGTGAAGCAGACAAATGAGGGATATGACCTCCTCCGTAAGGAAAATCGTTAAAAGGGACAAGAGTGCCCCCCATGTGACCTTGCAAAGGAGCGCTAGAGATTCCTACCCCCAGACCCAAAGTCTGTAAAGTGGATTAGGAAAGTACAGGACTTGTACCCGAACCAGGCATACCGTATGAGAATGGAGGGCCTGTCGCACTAGGTGTGAAAGGGGTTGTGGCCACCACCAAAGATGGGTTCGGACCACTATGCGAAGTAGTTGCAGTTGAGACCATGGTGGCTCAGATCGATGATGGGAAGTTAGGAGATGACAGCTCTTCTATGGTGAAAACCATGGTGGGAATTGAAGAATTCCCAGAAGGAGTAACAACATTTGTTTCCATTGTTGTGTGCAACACTGTCTGGCACTCATGAAATTAAATTGGTACAATAAAAGGTGCCAAGAAATCAATGGTTGGGGTTTCAACTTGGCCAAGAACGATTGCTTCAAGGTCCAAAATGGTCGATTCCTCTGGAGGTTGTTCGAGCACAAAGGTTTGTAACCCAGTTTCTTCCAAAGGACCCTTGTTGGTCTAGCTTCTGCCTTAATTGTGGCGGGGGCGGCTCTAGTGTAACCGGCGGTAGGCCAAGAAGCCTTTGTGACCGACAGAGTTCAGGATTCTCCACTGTGTGAGAAGATCCAAGACACTCTAAGGTAGTCTAAATGGTCAAAATTAACACACACTAAGAAAATCTTCCCTAGAAGATAAGACAAGAAAACACTAAATTAATTTGAAGAACAGTTACAACATCCAACACTAGAGAAACTTATCGGTGCAAGTGCAACTCGAACGCGGAAGCACCCTCTGGGTATACTTTGCAAGAGTGGCCCAATTTCTGTCCTAGGTACCATGGTATACCCCCGCAGTCACCTGTGTATGTCCCTAACAAATATTGGCAACTAGGTTGTCAGCACGCGAATAGTCAGCAGTAACCCTAAAGAGTTTGTCCCCAGTACGGTCGCCAATTCTATTGTTGGGGAAAATCACCCTACATACTAGCAAATAGAGTTTAGAATTTGCGTGCAGATATGACCAAATAGAAATTACTTTATACCTTCATCCCTATATTTAAATCCCCTTTTCTTAGTAAATGCATGGAAAGATCAACCTACCTCGTTACTGACGTTTGATGTCGATCCTCCGTTGTGCTTGATTACTTGTTCGCAATACTCCTTTTAAATTTGACCTGCATTCAAGACGAGCAAAAACTATGCATGCATACTACTTATATACTAATGGGTTAGAAATCAAACATAACCTAATCAAACCATAAAAATTTCATGAATTGGGACGGGAAAAGCATTCTCTTTATTACTTAAAATGAGTCAACTTACAAAAGTTGAGACCGGCCACCGCTCCTTGAACCTGATCCTGGGCTCCTGTTCTTCTATCCTTCAACTGCTTTGCTTTAAATATCCTTTGGCATTAGGAAAGGCTAAAGGGTTGGGACAATGGGAATAGGTAAATGGGCAGAGTTTCTTTGCTATATTTTTCCTCTTCCAAATGGTACCCCTACCCCTTCTTTTATAGGCTAGAAGGAGCTAGGTATTTGGATGAACCCTTGGCCATGCATGGACGGGAGTTTCAGTTAACTCACCCATAGTTTTTTGTTTCATCAACAACTTTCCTTTTTTCATCCTTTTGTCGATCCACATGGGTTGGTTTGGGTCAACCAGCGTGTACATGCGTGCAGTAATGAGTTAGGGCACGTGGACCTTTATTCAAGAGGATTTTCAAAGAGTTGTTCAACAGTGTTTTGGCAAAGAAGGGATATGAGTTGGCCTGATGCCAGGTAAGCATGTCTGGTGCAATTTAGGGTTATAACAGATGCCCCCTAATGTGTGAGGTTAGAAGAGCATCTGATGGACGAAATAAATTACCAATCTTTACTGATGTGCCGAACGATTGAGCCCAAGGATCAGGAACCGGGAGGTGTCGTCTGCAAAATAACAAATGTCTCACCAAGGCGGGCATACCCATGCTCGGGATAAAATAGAACCATGGCTACCAATCAAATACACTGTAGATCCATGTCAAATAACTATAAAGAGTAGCCGCAAACAATACACAGTGGATCTACATCTCGAAATCATAAAGATATACATATAGAGTATCCATCTTCTAGAAGATGATTTGACCTGATGGCTTGAGATGAGATCTTCAGAGCTCGAGCAACAACTTCAAAATCTTCAAAACTCATGTAGAAGTGTAATATGAGTGTATGACTGCACTACCCAGAGGTCTTTGATGGCTCATCGGTCATGGAATTGATAATCTTGATGATCGGACTGAAGGCTTCAGTGATTTTGAACAAGGACTTGATTGGTTGTTCAGGATGGTTGGGTATGCGGAAAAGAGACATATTGCAGAGGGGCCGACGCAGGCTTAGTGACAAACTTTCCTTGGACAATAGCATGACAAGTGATGAGACTCAGGAAACATGTATGTTAATCATAATTCTACGAAGCAGGAGGCAATGCAAACTCTCCATATGTTTGGAAGAATAACCAAACTGTGGAGGACACAAATCTATATAGCGAGAAAAGCTTCCTAAGGTCGTACTACATCCCATAGTCTGATGAACAAATGGACAAATGTGCTTTATCCAAGGGCAACCCCTTATGCTTCCAATAAGGAAAATACTTTTCCCTTCCTCTTTTTGGGGTATATTTGATTTTTTTGTTCTTTTCGATAATTGTGGAAAAAAGAATAAAGGAAGATTACTTTACAATGGAGGAACGAGTATTGAAAACATACAAGTTCAAGGCACAAGGGCAAGACTGATGTTCTATTAAAATGATACTCGGGAAAAATCCTTCGGTGGCCAAAGGTGTTAAGACACAGAAGCAAATTGTTACAAGGCTGGTGTATAAGGTATGCAAATGCGGTAAACAAAACACACAATGGTAATGTCCCTCGATGTAAGTTTAACGAGCCTAGAGAAGGTAAGCTAGGTGGTTTTTCATATTTAGAGAGTCTGAGAAAACATAAAAGGAGACTCGATTGGGGTACCTTTTTTGAATATAGTCTAGTTGGTTCGAAAAAGGGTAAACTAGCACCAATTAGACATCGATTCAAAGCCATTATAACGAGTGTGATAAGGACAAGATCACTCAGCAATTTTTTTATTTTTAAGGAGTCTGAAAAAATCTTAACTATGGACTCCATTAGGAATATTCTTCTGGACCAATTTAACGAGTGTGAAAGAATAAGGTCACTCGACGATATTTTCAATTTCAGGGATTCTGGAAAGAGCTTAACTATGGACTCCATGGGGGTTTCTTTTTCATACGTTTAGTCCCTCAGGCCCGAAAAAGGTATAAAATTATACCTGAGAGTACTCTTCTAAAGAATGGAAGTTCCATATAGTATACATGTGTTCGTATAGTTGATTGTCTAGATTGAAAAAGGGGTAAATTATCGTTGGATAGACGTGACTTCAAATTTCAGTTTAACGAGCGTGAAAGGACACAAGATCGCTCGATAATCTTTTCATGTTTAGAGGGTCTGAAAAGGGCTTAAAAGGAGACCTGTTAGTTTTTTGGGAGTCCTGAGGGTGAGAGCAAGAGCGAAGAAAAAGCATGCAAATGAGGCTCAAACTCATATTCAGGAAAGACTATAAGGACTCCCAAGCCTACAGTGTGTTAAAGATGGCATGGACACCATAATGCAACTAGGACCTACCTAGGGCATCCATGTTCTAGTAAGCTCTACCGCCAAGTTTCAACACTTCCAAAGTAGATATGACGGTTTTGTGTTACAGCTTGATGGGATCGATCCTATGGCAGAGGAAAAATACAACGAGACACAAAAGTCGAGGTAGTAACCTAACCTATATGCTCAAGTTGATTCTTGGAAAAAAATTCATGGACCGTCAAAATTTTCTCAAAACTAAAAAAAAAAGTGTCCCAATACCTGATCAAATCCCTCCCATATAACTCCTGAATCACTCTAAATGGTTTTTGGTATAAAGAAACTGATAAGGGAGGCCAAAAAACTGACAAAAAGAGGCCAAAAAGTCTATAAATAGAAGCTGGCAACTCATTATCACCATTGCTGATTTGGAAATTGACTCTGGAGCCAAAAGACCACATTTGATAAAAATGGTGATTCCAGGAGCTACAATGGACGAAATGAACTTTCGCTTGGACCAAGTAAGTACAAACTCCCCTATCTAGCTATTCAATTATTCAATTTTGCATTTGCTTTTATTTTTTGGTCGGGCGTCAACCTTTAAAAGGTCGGTCCTAGGTACACGCAGGTTGTCTCTGGACAGGCCGCGTGTACATTCGGGCAGAGTAAAGTATTCCCGCGTGTACATGCAACTATCGCCTCTACAGCTCACGTGGACCCCCCTTTTATAGCAAAAAAGAACTAAAGAGGAATCACTGACCCTCCTGAACTTTGTTTTGTTGGCAGGATGTATGTCCAGTGGAGGGAAAAGAAGCATGAAGCAATTACTGAGTTGGTCGCGGGAGATCCAAATGTCATGGTCGTGTTGATGCAATGTGGTTTACTTAATTTCTTCCTATGTCCATTTATGTGAGTGCAACCAAGGCTACTGAATGCCTTGATTGACTATTGGTACCCTGATGTAGAGGCCTTCATGCTAGAGGGGAAATCACTGGTGCCCACCACCGAGGATATCTACTTTTTGACTGGCCTCTCAAGGAGAGGGGAACCAGTCAGCTTCAGGACATTTCCTGCAGGACTGCATAACATAACGAAACTGATAGACAAGCACTGTGAGGCTGGGACAAACAGTGTGATCTCCCAGGTGCCCATCAGTAAGATCAGTAACCTATCATTGTAGGCAATATTATTACTGATTGAGCAGATTACCGGTTCAACAGCCTTGCATCAGGCATCTTGCGCATAGATGAAATGTGCTATCCAGTGCTTGAATGCATAGATTTTTGACTGGAGTACCACACTACTTGAGTGTATGAAGAGGTAATTGACAAATTCCTGACATCGGACACAAAGGAACTTCGGGTTCAGGACGATTTTTTGTTCATTCTTCTTTGAGAGAGTTCTGAGCTTTAGTCCTCGGGAAGTGGTATGAGGACATCAGGCCTCTTTCCCTGTAGTATGTAGATGGGCAGTATTACTGCCACGACAAGGTGGTGGAAGGACCAATGATTCCTTCGATGATGAATTTTTTGTGCGTCTGTCATGACAAATCCCTGTGATCGAGGATTACCCATATGCAGGGATAGATTTTTCTAGAGATCCTGAGATACCCGTGCCTCCTGGTGAGAAATGAGGGGAGATGGGTAAGTCTCCACCTTTGTAGTTTGTTTGTTTGTATATGTAATGTTTATGTCATTTTCATTATATATATCATTTTTTTATATTCCAGAGTATTTGATGGGTATATGTTTGTTGCATGCAGATGTGAGACCCATGTGACCTGTCGATTATGCACGGAACAAGCGTCATCCTCAGCCAGAAGCCGTAGATGTCATCATTGTAGGAGCAACAGTAGCAGGGAACCTCCTAGCTGGGGAGGCTGAGAGGGTCCTTAGACGATTTGAGAAGAACTTCACTGCACTCACTCGCACAGTCTCGATGGAATAGATAGAGGACTTGCCACCATCCATGTAGCCTCATGTAGTGGGGGCACCTCAAATGTGGATCCGATTGTTTAGGCATTTAACCAGGATGTGGACTATTATAACAGGGCCCATAGGACCTGAACCTACTTAGACTTTTTCCATGCCACGAGCACTTACTTGTATATATTTTTTGAGGGCATAAGTCCTGTGACTCGTTATTAGTCCCATTTTTTAGGCGCTTGCGTCCATCTATGTACTCTGGTTATTTTATGATGTTATATATGGTTTTTTGATCTTTTGTGTCTTATGTATCACGTGTACAAAAAATGTATTTACATGCTTATGTCAATGTTCTTTCATATGTGTGCAAGATGCCAATCTAAAATTTGATTAGCTAGAGTATTTTTAATTTGGTTTAAACTCCTAGGAACATGAAAATATGTAATATAGTCAAAGTTTCATTCTAAGAGACGTACCCTAAGGAATCGTCGGTGTAAATTTGGATCATGAACCCAGTATACTCTGTTTAGCGGTGACACAACTAGTTGAGCATCAAGATAGACCAAGAGATGACAGATACCCAATGACAAGTGTCACGAAGAAACTCAATAAATGCGCTATACTTGGTGACATTATTTGTGGTGTCACCTAAGCATATACCTCTGAAAGATAACAACTGGCCCTGAGGTGTAAAGATTACCCAAGCTGCGGAGGCAAGCCTCCGAGTGTGCCGACTAGCACCATCTACAAACCCAACGAACACCTCGGAATCACTTGACATCTTCCATATTGATGAAAGATAACATAAATGACACGTCCATAACACTTAAAAGAAACTAAAAAGTAATAGTACAAAGACTATACATATGTTACAAAAAGTTACCCACAGTGACCTGCCTATGAGTAATACTTCTTGAGGTAGAGCCCATTTCTAGGCTCAGCCAAAGCATTCCCTTAAAAATCAACCAAATGATAAGCGCCCTCTTTTAATACCTCTTTTATGATGAAGGGTATGAACCACATGGGTTTGAATTTTCGTGCCCCTAGGGGGTCCTTATCTTGGTCCTAGACCAGGGCAAGGTCACCTTTAGAGAAAATTTGTGAATGAATGGACCTATCATACTGACACTTGACCTTATGTTTGTGAACCTCGTTGGCCAGGGCCGCATCACAACGTTGTTCATTGAGATTCTCAATGTCTAATAACTGTTCTTCAAGGGGAGAAGTGTCTGGCAATAATTGTACTACCAATTTTAGAGATGAGATCTGACATTCGATGGGAAAGACTGCCTCCAACCCGTAAACAAGTTGAAAAGGTGAGAAACTAGTTGCAGTCTTAACAGATGTTTGGTAAGCCCATAATGCCAAGTATAACATCAAATGCCAATTTGACTTGGCTGAGTTGATAGTTCGCTATAGAATAGTCTTAAGAGTTTTTTTTACAGCTTCCACCTGCCCATTGGCTTGGGGGTAGTAGGGTGATGAATGTTGTTGCCGTAACCCAAGATTTGATGTTAACTCAGTCATCATTTGGTTCTGAAAGTGACTGCCATGGTCAGTGACTACCATGGTCAGTGACAATCTCTCTTGGGATGTCGAACCTTGCTATAATCTGGTTGAATAAAAAGAGAGTTGCAGTCTCTCCATCATCTTTAAACATTGGCATAACTTCAACCCACTTAGTGAAGTAGTCGATGGCTACGATGATATAGTGGTTCTCCCTTGCTGACGGGGGGTTGCAAGTAGTGTAATCAATCCCCCATTTGGTGAAGGGACCAACTTTGATGACAGGAAACATAGGAGCGGTGTGTGCCCTCATCTTCCGAGAGAAGACTTGGCATGGATGACACTTCTAGACCGATTCTATATAATGTTTGATAAGTGTCGGCCAGAAGTAACCTACTCGTAGAATCTTTTGGGTTGTTTCCAACCCAGAAAAATGACCACCACAAGCTCTGATATGTCAATTGTTGAGCATGATGACTACCTCTTCATGTGTGAGACATAGATGTAATATGCAGTCTACACCTCTCTGATACAACGTATCATTGAGTATGAGATAATTCTTAGCCTGATGGCATATATGCCGACACTCATCACGAGAAGCAGAAGAGGGGCACTTCAAATTATGGAGATGGATAAGTATATATCTGTACCAGGGATCTGAAGATGTGATCAAAAACATATCTCTCTGGATAGGCAATTCTTCAGGGACAACGTCACCTGACTCAACCAGAAGTTCCGAAATAAGCTCTGCGAAGACCAGTGACTTTTTGGACTGTGCAGAAATGAAGTCTAAGTCAAATTCCTAGAGGATGACTATCCATATACTAATTTTTCCCCCTATAACCCATCGTGTCAACATGTACTGGAATGGATTCACGACAGCAATGACAGTGGTCTTGTGAAACAGAACATAATGACGGAACCGTTGAACAGCATGAACTGCTACCAATGCAATTTTTTCGATATGAGAATAATTATGTTTCGGTCCTACGAGGCCTCGGCTTAGGTAATAGATCATGTATTCTGAGAACAAATCATCTTCCTGAACTAAAACCATGCCAATGGTTGACTTTGCGGCAGCCAGATATAATAAGAAATCTTTGTTATATTTAGGTAGTCATAGGAGAGGCGCATTTGTGAGGGTGTGTTTTAATGCGTCGAAAGAGCATTGAGAGGCTTCATCCCAGTAAAAATAAACATGTTTCTTCAGTAGGCGCATAAATCCCTTGTGGATTTTGGCATAGTTGGTAATGAAGTGTCGTAAAAAGTTTGCCTTGCCTTGTAGACTCTGAAGTTGAAGAATTGTGCATGGGGGGGGGGCAACTGGATTATTGCCTCCACCTTGAAAGAATCGACCATGATCCCTATTGTTGATACGATGAAGCTTAACAAACGTCCTGACGTTACGCAGAAGCTGTACTTGTTTGGATTCAAGTGAATCCTAAAGTAGCAACAGCGTTCGAAGATAAGTCTAAGGTTTATGGGATGAATCTTTCTCTTGCGATATCGTGATGCTAAATCATCTAGATAGGCCTCGACTATATGCTTGATATCATGAAAGGAAAAAGACATGGCCCACTAGAATGTGGATCCAACATTTTTAATACCAAAAGGAATCTTGCGATATGTGAATGTACCCCATGGACAAATGAATGCCATTTTTTGTTGGTCTTCGAGTTTGATTTGGATTTGATTGTATCCCGAAAAACCATCCATGAAAGAAAAGGCTTCGCAACCAGCACATTCATCAATGATCTGGTCGATGAACAATGTTAGAAAATTATCTTTGGGACATGCCTTGTTCAAATCACAACAATCGGTACATACACGAATCATGCCTTGTTTTTTATTGACCAGCACAGAATTGCACACCCATTGAGTCAAATGGATAGGATAAATAAAACCTGCCTTTAGCAATTTGTCAACCTCAATCTTGATGGTTGTTTCTTTCTTGGGATTAACTAGATGAAGTTTCTGTTGAACAGGCTTGGCATCAGGATATGTTGTGATTTCATGTTAACTATTTTTGGATCGATACCTAGCATTTCCTCATAAGACCAGGCAAAAACATCGCAGAATTCTTTGAAAAGATCCGTGTAAATTTGAATCTCTTCAGGGGAGCAATCTGCTCCGACGAAGACGTTCTCCATGATGCCAGGGTTTTGGGAGATGTTGATTGGTATAGTTTCAGCAATAGTCACCATATTTCCCTCTGCATAAATTTCATGTGTATCTAAGAGATTAATAGGACACGGCTGATCTCCCATCATGGTCATGGTGAATTCTCTTACTTCGATTCGCCTTAACTCTGGGAGAAAATATGATCTGTGATGAAGATATTCCTAAGGTTTGTCCGGACTAGTCATTGCTTCGATTACTGCTTCATCAAAAGGCAATACTAAGTCTAACAAATCGACGTTAGCAAGAGAACCCTGAGGCCAAATAGGCTCTAGAAATGGATCTAACTCTTGTGCAGGAGTCAGATCAGTGTTAGCTGAAGCTTGCTGGACTAAAGAGTATGCTACTTCAGCGGCAGAAAAGGGCATGGACATTCCTGGGTGCCCTGTCTCATCCATCGTGGCTGATGGGAAAGGAAGGATCCAGGGATCCTCAAAGTAAGTCGTGCGGAATGATGAAACTTGAAAAATCTCAACCTTATGGTGGTTAGATATAAATTTGATATTGTCGTGGGGAGGTGGGTAATCAAAGGTACCCATAAAATATGGGCACAAACCAACTCCTACGTTGACGACACCTAGTTTAGGATTATCAATCAGCAGGACCGTGGATGCCCCTAAAGTTGGGTTAGGTCTAGACAAAGGCAATTGATCGATGGTCACTATCCGGCCCTTGTGTGGAAACAACAAGACCTGGAAAACTGTAGCAACCACAGCTTGCATAGCATAAGTCAAACACCATCCTAACAAGAGGTTATAGTGGAGGGGAGCATCAACTACCTCTACTTCGACACACATGGTCTTCCCTCCTAACTGCACGGGGAAAGAAGGAACAATGCCATGTGGTCGGAATGAACAACCTTCGAAAGTAGTGAGGAGAGTAGGTGATGGAGACAAAACAGGCTGGCCAATGGCCTTCCAACATGCCAATTGTTATCACTCCAAGAAACTCCTTAGGGTTGTAGGCTAAGGATGCTTGGTAACTTAATAAATCATGAATAATGAAAGTGTGGATCTATGGGATAATAGATATTAACTAATGAGAAGACAACTAACAATGCAACAGAATGAAATAGTGCTTTTAGGAATCAATGAACAGACAGAGTAATATCAAAAGGTATGGAGAAAACTGATCTAGATAATCAAGTACAACAGTGTGTAGGATCATACAAGCCAACAAGAATTCCTTTAGTTCAATTTTATGAGATAATTAAGAAGATGACAGTTCTTAATAGCTGAGCTAAACTGAAATAAAGTACAGAACATGAAATAGATGAAGAAATCTGTCATTAACAACAAAAGAAGACTGATTCTGTATTGAAAAAATAAGTGTCTTAGTACAATAGCCAAAACAGTATCCAAAATTGAACCCTTAGACTCTTAGAAAAACTAGGCATTTATAGCCTTTTACAATCAGTTTTCAGATCCTAAAAGAATGGATCTGATATTCTAAAAATAGAAAGTCCAAACTGATTTACAAAAGATAAGGAGAGATCCTCAAGATGAGGTCAATATCTATCTTTTGGTCTTCAAACATTGGTTGAAAGTTGATGAAGTGTAGCCTAGCCTTCCAAGGATCTTTGATCTGTTCCTCTGAAAGTGGAATTCGAATTTGATGATGTGTGCCAAAAATCCCTATCATTTTTCCCTTGAAAATGACCAAATCTAGTCAAAAAATTCCCTTTTGACTTTCATCTCCAAGAATGGCCTTCAGATTTTGACTTGATAATTCACCACCTATCTATTCCAAGAGGTTTCATCTCTTTCTAGCTCGAAAATTTCTGATCTGGGTGAAATTTCAAGTATTCTGGTCATTACAGGCTTTCACCAGCTAATTTACCCGAAAATCCGCTCCTTAGCTGGTGAAAGGCAGAGCTTTCACCAACTAACTAGTTATAATTCTGCCTTCTGTGATGGTGAAAGCGCAGAATTTTTCAAAATCAAATTTCTCAGTCATCGAGAGTTTGTTTTGCATGCTTAAATAGTCGATCGACATATACAAATCCTAATATTTTCAATGGTGCTTTAAAATCTGCATTTGGAGCCGGGGAAGCTATTCAAATTTTCCCTACAAGATTAGGCATTGTTCTTTCAAAAATGCCAGTGTGTTTTTGATCGCTAACACCAATGACATAATGCATGTCAAGGTGCCCCCGTCAACCACCGTGTGGAAGATATTCCAAATAAAATTTCTTGTGGGGTAAGCCACTACTATCTGAAATTCTACGTGGTAAGGTAGATGAGGTTTTAAGTCGGTTGTATCTAACATGATGGTACCCAGATTACAAGTCTTAGTAGAGCCCAAAGTGGTTAACAAGGCTTTCCTCTGAGCAGGGAAGCTTTGGAGGACCTCCAAAACAGATATCACACAAGGGGTTTGTGATAAATCTTCCACCACAGAGCAGTTCTGGGTGGCCCTTGTGTTTG
>JASDQU011028069.1:0-14721 GCA_032191745.1 Picea mariana
TATCTTTCTTATATTTAATATTTTTTATTGTTAATAAAAAAAAAATCTTCTACTACAAAATTAGACAGTCTACACACTCCATAAAAAATTTACTATAAAATTAGACACTTCACACACTATAAAAAATTTACTATAAAATTAGACAATTTATAAGTTAAAAACCAACTTTGGAAATATGATCAGACTCTAGATATGATAGAACGCGTATGGGTAATATGTCTCAAGCAGGTCCAAACATAATCAGACTCTGAATATGATCAGACTCTGGATATGATCGAACAACATATGAATACTCTCGAGCAAGTCCAAACATCGATGAACATCTTCACCCGCCATCTCCATTGAATCAAGTCGGGCATTCATTTTGGCATTCTCTTCCAGACGCCTTCGAAGGTTGTCTGCGCTAAAATTTCCGTAAACTGGCATATGATTATCATTATTGTACTATTGTGGGTTGAGATTAGAGCTAGAGTTAATGATAAGAGAGGTGAAAGTGTAATATCGTCCGGGATGGTAATGTGGGATAGGATTACAGGTAATGATAGGAGAGAGGGGAGTGGAATCACGTGGGTAATATGGTTGGGGAGTGATGTATGCAAGCTAGGGATAGGGTTAGGGTTAATGGTAGGAGAAATGGGAGTGTAATCGCATGGAAAAGCAAATGCAATAGCTATGTGGAAAACAAATGCAATACCTTTTTTATTCCTTTCTCACATGAGGAATGAAGGTATTATTGTAAGGATCAGGTGGATGATAAAGATAATTAATGGTATTTTCCTCTGAGCAAAGTTTTTGGACATCGCACATTCAATTTGTTTTCACTGTTTGGATCAGGCAATTGTTTTGGGATGGATAATTATATTCTTGATGTGTGTGTGTGTAATGGAGTTGACTTGTGTTATTTTTTAATGTAACATTATGTGTGTGACAACATCTCTCTCCTCCATATTGGATTGTAGAGTTCCTCTCGACAAAATAAAAATATTTTTAGGCTTTGATTAAACTCTCAAGGCTATTTAATTATGATATGAAAAGAGGGTTGGGCATCATTTTTCTTGTGCATGTTTCCTTAGCCATCTTGAAAAACCTCTTTGATAGGAATTGAAGTAGAGCATCCCATACAAGTATAATTATGAATATAAGTAGTGTGCATCATGAAGTATGATGGGCTAGTTCAATTGGCTAAGTCCTTTGAGCTTCATGTAGGAGGTCTTAGGGTCAATCCATCAAGTTGGTTGTCTTTGTTGCATGCCTTACTTGGCATCCCTATTAGTTTAGACATCATAAATAGTACTAGCAGGTTTATAATGGGTACTATCTACAAAATGCAGGGAAGTGCTCAAGGGTTTCCTTATGAGGTTTTCCTTGGAAAAAGAAGGTGGTGTATATCACAAAGAACTAAGAATTCAAGTTATAAGAAGACTTGTGATAAGGTGGAGGAGAGGAACAAAATGAACATGACAAGTTGAGTATGTACAAGAATAAAATGATGTCAAATGGAACTATGGCACAGAGGAAAGAAGCACAAGATAAGTGAGAATATGGTATGTGAAGGATGGCATAGGAAGGAACACAACAAACATAGAGTGCAACATAAAGCACAAATTCATGTGACAGATCATATCAAGTGTGAACTAGACATTAACTGCAGATGGCCACGATACAAAAGAATGTGACAATAATGCAGTAAAGAAAGGTCAAAGGTCACGAGTCAGAGGAACGTGATCTAATAGATGGAATGTAATTGAAGGCATTAGCCATGCAAAAAAATAGTATGATAAACACTAGAGTTGGACCAACTAATTTAGTTGGTGATTATGTCAAAGTTAGAGGGTATAATTGAATATAGAGTGGACTAAGAACCATGTAAGGAGTAGAGAGTCGATATCTCTCGAGTTATAAAATGTAATCAATGTACTATGAGCATTAATAAATTAGTAGCACATAGCATAATAACATGCTTTAAATATACTATTAAGTGGGTTGTAAGTGGATAGCATTAGAAGCATTATAAAAAACAAGAGAAATACATGACATATGGAGTACATAAACATGGTGTATAGAGTACATAGTTATGCAGTGCATGCAAATACAAAGCACATAGACATGCAAAAGGTATACGAAAGAACTTTGTTGATATGAGAAGAGTTAAAATGTGTCAAATAAATAAATCATCTAAACATGGACCTTCTTTCTTTTTCAGTGCAACGTAAGCATTGTCCTTCATTTTTTCAAAATGTTTAAATAAGAAGGAGGATGATATCATACTAATGATTTGACGCGAGATAATATTGTGAAGGTTAACTCTTGTCATTCAACATTTCCAATTTCTATGGTTGCATTGGATAGGGTTAGACCTTGGGATTGATCTATAGTCAAGGCCCATGCCATCTTAAGCGGGAATTTTTTCTTGTTGTCACACACTATGGGTGGGACTGGTATGTTGTTTTGTTTGATTTGGTCCCATCGTGGGATGATATATGTATCAAACTCCATAACAACTTATGTTGGCAAGTTCAAAGGGCCCGATCCTTGAGGGTAGGTAATTTGGATTACCTTTCCTAGTGCTCCATTAGCCAATCCTTCTTGGATCCACAAATTGCATGTCAACATAACTTGTTGGCCGATACATAAAAGTATTTTTTGTCCAATTGGTGGTCAACATATTCTTTAGGGATACCGTGGCTAATACATTTCATGATGCAATGCACTGTTGGCTTGTTCAATTCCAGAACCATTTTCTTATTATATCACGAGACCAAAATATTTATTATAAAAAGGTGTATGGATGCATCAAAGGCTTTACAGTGTATTATATATAGTGGTGTATTTATCTAGGATTGAAGGATATCACAATCTTGTCATTGTGGAGTTGTGTTCTTGAGGTATGCTATTAGGTGGCAGAACCAAAGTTGGTTGCATATTGACCCTCTTGGTAGAATATAGTTTGCAAGGTTACAACAATGGTGAAGAAATTCAACAAATACCTACCACATCATTGTTTCATGTTGGTGCATATATCTCCAAACACTCCAACCAATCAACCTCTTTGTAAGGCATTCTCTCGACAATTCCAACCATAGTTGTCACAAGCACACGGTACTATATAGCTTCACTCCATGCAAAATAATAATGGTCATATTTGTTGAATTTTTTATATGAGAAGATATTGTATGTGAATGAATATCTTATTGCAATGATGAGTGTTCTATATATAAAGAACATATGGTGACCATGGTGACCATCCATGAAGAGATGTGTCCCTTGGGTAATAAATATATTTATACTTTATATTATATTATACATATAATATAAATATACTTTATACTTTATTATATATATTTATACTTTATATTATAAATATATTATTACATTAATAATATTATAATTAATAATCATATTATTAAATATCAATCTAGTAGAATGTCTTTCCGATGTTGCCCAAACATCAACACTCCCTCTCAGTGAGGGAGACATTCTACATTATGCCAATATTACCTCTAAATATTACCTTTGAATATTACATGTGGGTAGCTCTCAAATAGATTCAACATGTCACCATGACATCCATTACCTCGCATTGCATATGTACCTCATCATGTGCACCCTTGTGACTTCACAGGAAATGCATCCAAGGTCTGTGGGTAGTTATCAAATAACTACAACATGTCCACAAGACATCCACAACCCTGCAATGCATCAATACCTGATCATGTCCACCCTTGGTCTCAATGCCAACACTTCTTCATGTTGGATGAGATCCACACGTCTCAGTGCCAACCATTTTTCATGTTGGATGAGAACACTCAATGCCAGCCCTTTTTCATGTTGGATGAGTTCCACCTATCTCAGTGCCAACCCTTTTTCATGCTAGATTAGAACACTCAGTGACAACCCTTTTTCATGTTGGATGAGTTCCACCTATCTCAGACTTGGATGAGAACACTCAGTGCCAACCCTTTTTCATGCTGGATGAGTTCCATCTATCTCAGTGCCAACCCTTTTTCATGTTGGATGAGTTCCATCTGTCTCAATGCCAACCCTATTTCATGCTGGATGAGAACACTCAGTGCCATCCCTTTTTCATGCTGGATGAGTTCCACCTGTCTCAGTGCCAACCCTTTTTCATGCTGGATGAGAACACTCAATGCCAACCCTTTTTCATGTTGGATGAGTTCCACCTATCTCATTTCCAACTCTTTTTCATGTTGGATGACATTCTCCTAGGATTGGTCATGGTAATTTGAAAGGTATGTCATGCTCTTGGTCATGGTCATGAGATCAACACTCCCTCTTAGTGAGGAAGGTATTTTATCCGGCACAGACTCTAACACTTTCTCCATCCACATGATCTCATGACCATTGATTGTCGGACACATGAATCTATACATCACAGGGAATCCATAATGACTTCACAACATGCATCCAAGACTGATGGGTAGCTCTCTAATAGCTACAACATGTCATCATGAGACTATCCATTTCCCCACAGAAAACATCTGAAGTCATCACTCCCTTTGAGGCTATATAGTCTTTGGAGTCATCTACTCCCTCTGCATGTGTCGACCTCTTCTTCTTCTTCATTACATGGATGTGCACAACTATATGTATGGATAGTCTTGCTTCATGTTGCTTCCTGCAAATATCATTATGGCTCCTTCTCAAAGTTATTACATGTGACGTACCCAGAACAAGAAACAAGAACAACAAAAAAACATCTCCTAGAGGAGATCAATTTATCTTGTGCACAACTATATACAGTGACCCTTGAAATGATGCGTCTTCTACTAACACACATCCATCATATACTCGATGTCATATGGCTAACCATGTTGATTTCTAGTGTTAAATTAGACAAGCACAATTTTTTGCAAGTGGTAATTACTTCCAATGATATTACTTTAGTAAACTCTAGAACATCACTAAGTAATTATACTCGGAAAATTTCAACTACTTAGAAACTTCGGCCTCTTCCTTAAATCACTTCCCAAGTATGAGAGAGAAAAATATGTATGTCTATTGTTGTGTCTTTTTATAGTAATATTAAATTGATCCAAAAAGACACGTCTCTTTGAAAATTAAATTTTAAATTTTATTTTATTTTATTTCTTATAAATAGATGGAGAATACCTCTCGTAACTACCCAAAGATTAATTTAGTTATAATCCATCCACATAGTATATGACTTTGTTAAAATGTTCCTCTATAATTCATGCGATTCTTTGCATATATATAGGTAGAAGTAAATATGCAATACATTCCTCATATTTAGGTAATTAGACATTTTTACTAGAAATTATTGCCCACCATAATTTATGGAATTCTTTCTATAATTTAGGTAGGAGTAAAAAGTAAATATGTTGCACATAGAGATTGCAACAACCCCATAAGTTTAACACTCCCAAGACTTTCTCTACTCTCATTTTCCTAGGCCCTCCTGTGAGGGAGTCAAGCCAATCCCGCTCTGATATCATGTTAAATTTTCGATATGAGAAGATATTGTATGTGAATGAATATCTTATTACAACTATGAGTGTTCTATATATAAAGAACATATGGTGACCATGGTGACCATCGATGAAGAGATGTGTCCCTTGGGTAATAAATATATTTATACTTTATATTATATTATACATATAATATAAATATACTTTACATTTATACTTTATTATATATATTTATTCTTTATATTATAAATATGTTATTACATTAATAATATTATAGTTAATAATATTGTTTAATAATTAATAATCATATTATTAAATATCGATCTAGTAGAATGTCTTTCCAATGTTGTCCAAACTTCAACAATATTTACCAATAATCACGATCAAATTCCATGTTATTAGGGCCTTGAACTTAGAGCTCTATCTATGTATACTTGGATACCGAGAACAACTAAAGAACTTCACAAAAACTCCTTTACGCTTAAAGGAAGGGAATATAAATATAAGACTAGACATCACTCTTTTATATTATTAACTTGACCAACATCCATGCAGATGGCATGAAATGCCAACTTGTTGGCACCAACAACCTTTAAATAATCTCTAAATAAAGTGACCTTAGACCTACCTAGATTATGACATCCCACTTATCAAAGCTAGCACTAGGAGTAATTGTTATATTTAAATCTCGCAAACAAAGTTTGGGAGATTTCGCAGGCCGAGGGCTACACCTTAGCCTATTTTGATGGGGTAGCACAGTCAAATGGATTATGTTGCAGAGCAGGCGGTACTTTCAAGACCCATCCGTCAAGGATTACCAAGTGGTTCATTAACTGTGGAGCGGGATCAAATACAAACGCTGAACTCATGGGTTTATGGATGACTCTCACGTTGGCAACTATCTAGTCGATCAACAAACTACAAATCCTTGGGGATTCGAAATTTATTATTGACTGGATTAATCAAATTGGTAATCTGCAAGCGGTGAAAATTGATTGTTGGAAACAAAAAACGAAGGATTTGGCAAAAAACTTTAAAGACATTAGTTTCCAGCACATCTATAGGGTCCATAACAAAGAGGCCGACTTACTCTCAAAGAGGGCGCTAAATGAAATCGAAGGAAGGCTTACAGTTTACCACCGGGACAATGGAGAAGAAAGCCCTCTTTTGATCCTCAACTTTTTTGAAATGTAAGTTGAGGCGAGGTACTTGTGGAATGATTGCACTCCACTAGCTACATGCACAAATTTTCATGCCTCCTTCTTTAGCAAGTTGCACTACTTTGTTTGTACAGATTTTCGAATACTGGTGTTTATTCCCGGAACTGTCTATTCCTTAATGGATGTACTTAGAGCAGTTTTTTACAGGTTGCTTACTACAGAACTCTCTTCTGCTATTGTAAATGAATTTATACTCTATATAAATTTGAGTTAATTTTTTCTTGGAAAAAAAAAGGCTCTCGTCAATTAACAAACCATTCACAATCAAATGGCAAGGACTAAATAAATTTGAAGCTTTTATTTTCATTCTTAAAGATAAATTTCTTAAATTGACTTACTAGTCGAAATGATCTTATTAAGAGAATTTTGTTTAAACAATGTTTTTGAGAGATTTCGAATGCTTTTAATTTAAATAAACCATTACACGTTGCATCTAAATTTTATTAATTCATAGTCATTAATGTAAAAGGAAACTCGTACCAAAGTAAGGGTAATACAAGACATGTCGACTTCATTTCATTTTTAATAGACAAGTAGGGAAATCTACTTATCTTTTTTGGTTATCAATATGCACCCTGCAACAAAGTAATTAATATTGTTTAGGTTGAGATATATACTAACTGATTTGATTTGAAGGTATTTCAAATTAGATAGTATATATCCCAACCTATATAGCATTGCTATAGTGCTGACATTTTTTTATAATCAAAAAATTGAATTACTCTCCAAACCTCCAATATCTATGATGAATTTAATCATTTAAACTTAAAAAATTTAAGTTACATTATTTTAATATATGCTCTCCATTCATTTCGTAAAGGTAAATGATTTCTATTTATCATAAATTCTTGTTTAAATCCTTCCTCTCTTGTCACTTGTCATAAAACTTAGTGAGTTCATTCTTTTTCCAAAATGATTACGAAATGGAAGATTGTCCCACGTACTAAAGGTAAGAGGAATAAGAAGAGTTGCAACTGCAACAATGGTGATTTCAACCCTTCTTTATCCATAATTACAATGGCATTGACATTTCTCTATTTTCCGATTTAGGGTGCTTCTTTCATGTTGATTTGTTTCACTCTAGAGCTTGATTGTTGAGCAATTATCTACTCAAGACTTGGAATTCCAAGAAATTATTGGATTTATCTTATTTGTTCCATTTTAATTTCAGCTTTTCTCATAACTAAACTGCATTCTCTCTTCAATTGGTTTTCTTTGGATTTTAAATTTTTTATTAGGCTGCTTCTTTTGGCGGGCTCCATGATGTGTTGGAGATGGAGGGCGTTGGGGTTGGAGGGGTGTGTAGCCCCTAATTCCTCAAGTCTGACATGGCCTTCTTACCAATGCAAATGTCTATGTTATGTGGGGATCCCTCTTACACCCACAATTTAATAGAAGTTACAACGATGCAGTTGAGGGTGGTAGTGGGAGTTCAATCCTCCCCCACAATTCATATTAATCACAACAAGAAAGGAAACCATGCCACTATTACTTAAAAAATTGTAAACTTAGTGCAACTAATTATCATTCAAATCATATTTATGATGTTGCTATCTACAACACTTTCATAATTTGTTCTCAATTTTTGCCGAGATTTCTTCATTTACACCTGGATTTCTCATCCATGCTTGGTATTTGATTCTATTGTTGGAAAACGCCAATTGGTTGAAAAAGAGTTTCCATAGCTCTTGGTCAGGCCTCCGTTTTATTTCTATTATTTCATGATTTTCAAATATTGTATTCGTTATTCATTCTTCTTCATGGGAATTTCTTAGATGGTAAGGTAGTTTACAAGTTTTAGGGAGGGTGGCGCCACTAATACCTATCTTCCACTTCTACTTATTATCCTTCCTTGTATGCACCAATCCCCAAGGGATGAGGAAGGCATGGAGAAGATTTACAAGAAGCCCTACAACTACTCCACTCGTCTATCTTCTATTCTTATTCTCTTTTTTCTCTAATCTAAATTTATTTCCTTCACAAGGAACATGGTACACATAATTGGGATTTATATCCTCACAAGAAGTTCCCAAGCAAAATCTCAAAGTGTTTACTTACTCTCTCAACTAGCTTGTTGCAGTATCAATGGAATCTCTTGATTGTTTTGACATTTCTACCAGTGTTAATAAGTGGAATTGAGGGTTTGTTTAATGTAGAGAATATGCACATGAAATCTACAATTTCCTTTAGGAATAGGGCCTATTTGTCTTATGAGAATTTCTATAGGAGTTTAGTAAAATATTTTAAATCCTCTATTCTTATTTCTTGTTATAGATATGAGCATATCGTTTAAATGCACGGGTTTGCACATATCTCCATAATTTATGAATTGTGTTTTAATGTAATGACTAGTATAGATTTCTAATTTATGTTCTATGTCACATGAGTAAAAGAACATGGGGAACAAAAGAACATTCATGAATATAAGGCCAAGACATTAAAAAAAAAAAGGCAAGGTGATTGACACTAGGAACAACATTTCCACGTCCTTTAGAAACCTCTAAGGGTAGACCAGCGTTAGATTACATGTAATTCTATCAAATTCCAGATATGCAAGCAACTAGAAAAAATGATGAATTAATTTGCAAAAACTCCAAATAAATGAAAGCTTGTCGACAGTCACTTGGATGGGGTGTTATCCATTAGCACCATGATTCCCCATTTGTGTCTGGAAAATTTTGGCATGAGGGGAAATGTACAAAAAATTAGTGAAGTGAATGGGGAGGCGAAGGATGAGGGAATTCAGTTTAGCACCAACCCATCTTGCCTGCTAATTGATTAATGAATTCATGACAAGACGAAATTCATGTCCCATTATGGAATTAGCAGGCGCTAGACCATTTAAAGCATGGGATGATGGGGAAGGTCCAAGGTTGATTGTGGTTCAAGATTCCAACAATGGAAGGGGCTCCTTACCTAGACCCGGTTTTGGTGTCCTTTTTATGATCTTATTGGTTAGTAACCTCATCCTACTTCTTTTGCTTCCTGGTTTATCACTTTTTAGTGCTATCACTCCAGCTCTTCTCTGGAAAATTGGGAATTATATTGACCTAAGTAGGTTTTTCCCTAATCTTTGGGAGCTCTTGGTGTGGAGTTGTAACCCCTTGTTTAAAGAATTAAACCCCTACCCAGATCGTAGACCTTGTAACCCCTACCTACTACATACTCTTGTGGTTATTGTCAGTCGTTACCTCTGCTACCTGCCTCCCCGGTATCTTGAGATTCATGTCCCCCCATGGCCTATGAACATGAAAAGGTTTAGCAAGGAACAAGATCCAAAATCAATAGGAAAGGAGCCAGTAGGATAGCTAAACTAGACAACATAAATTTGACCCCCCAAAAATTAACCCATTATGTCACTAGAAATGAGAAGGATGCCATGAAGGAAACTAGGGACTTTCATACCATATTCTTTGGTGAATTCAAGAAAGAAATGGCTCAAATTTAAAATTCAGCGATGCAAAAGGGGAAGAGCCTATCCAAGGAGGAAATTGAACCAAAATTCAAGGGTTATATTTCTAACACGAGCTTTCTCGAACCAGGGACACAAAGATTTTAAGGTTGACGGAATTGTATTGGCTCAACAAAGGTTCCATTCCTATATTGTGGAGAAAGAGGCCTTCAACAACAAGGCATCCTCCATAAATTGGAATTAATGGACATGAAATTTGAAGCTATGTTCAAGGTGGTTTTCGACATTGACATCATAGTTTTCCAACCCCAGGATAGTGATAATGAAAACTTGGAAGCTCTTGAAGGCACTCAAGGATCAAAGGGCAGGCCCTCCAACCTGATCCTAATTTATGAAGACCCCCTACCTATGGATGAATGATCCAGGTGGATATCAGTGGCCACCCACCTATTCCACTGGCTCGAAATAGATTTTTCCACCTCGACAATTTTTTGGGTCCTAAACTTCTGCGGTCATTTTGAGGCCCTAAACGACGGTTTTTGGGGATTTTGGGCCCATGTGGTTAACTAAGTTAGTGGCTTGGGTCATTCAAAATGTGTTCTTCTCGGCTAGACCTTTCCAACGGTGTATCGAGCGCCCCAAACGAATATCGTATGCAAAAGTGACACCCCCGAGAAGTTGACGTATCAACTACCCCCATCGGGGCCCGCAAACCTTTTGGATTTTTATCTTCCGGGGTTAGGGTTTTGGATTTTACTTATGTTAAAAAGGCCTTTAGAGCCTCTTTGTAACAATCATCTTCTTGCGAAGGTGAGTAGTCGTCACATATCTTCTCAGAGATAAGCTTCCACCATTCTAGTGAGTCTTTCACTCTGTATTTTTACAGTCTTTGTACATTTCTTTCATTAATAGAAATCAAGTATTACTATATTTCTCTGTTTCTAGAAATATTTATGCGTATTTCATTGTAATATCTTTGCTTTTGTTTTGTTCTCAAAAATAATCCAAATCAGTGGTATCAGAGCAGGCTACTCCTGATCGTTTTTCAATACATGTCCCCAACGAAGTTTGAGTATAGCAAGTTGGGTCTCAAGCTTGTCTCTCTCGAGGACAATCGCTCTCGCATGCCCAAGAAACCCTCCATGGCGGAAGAAAAGAAAAATGATGGATCATAAGATTTTATCAATATGTTGCTTGAACAAGCTCTCATGTGACAGAGGGACGAAATGATGGAGAATTTTTCCCACATCCTCCAATGCCTACCGATAACAATGGGCGCATCTTCATCAAGCGGGCACTTTGGAGGCACCTCACCTTTCAAGGTACAATTTAAGTTTGATATTCTCGTATTTGAAGGACAAATAGATGTGGATACCCTAGAAAAATGGTTAAATCTGCTATAAGGTTATCTCTCTATTCATAATTTCTCCAACAAGAAAAAGATCACCTTCGCACTCCTTAAGGTTCTCCCCCATGTCAAACATTGGTGGGAAACTTACTGGGAGCAAAGTTCCATAGAGGAGTCTGGAATATGTGGGGTTGATCCCACTTGGGATTTTTTTGTGGATGTGGTCAAGGAACAATATTACCCTATTGGAAACTATGACAACCAATATATGAGATCGACCACATTGCGGCAAGAGAGGGGCCAAGAAGTGTCAGAGTTCACCAATACCTTCCATACCTTGCACACCAAGCTGGGTATCAAAGACTTCGAGCGACATTTGGTTCTGAAATACTGTGGGGATCTACATAGATACATCCAAACTGAAATGGATTTTCTGGACATCTCATCACTGGGTGTTGCTTATTGATATGTTGTTAAAATCGAGCAAAAATTTAAGCACCAGAATAAGCGGGAGTTCGGGTCTGCAAATCTGCAACAACCAAAGTATGGTAAAGACAACCCTAACAACCAGCCTTCAGAAAACCAGTCCAAGCCACAAGAAAAGAAGGGTAACGGAAAGACGAAGAAGGACACTGAAAATTGGTGCGATTTCTACAAAATCTCCTGGCATAACACTGACGAATGTCGCTCAAAACAATCATTGGTCGTCGAGATCAAAGAAAAGGAGTTGAACACTGATTCAAAATCTGATTTAGAAAATAATGGGAGAAGACAGACCATCGACATAGACCCCACTGCTATTGTTGTGACTGCAACAATTCAACCAAAAGAACCAGCAGATCCTGAAGAGGGGGAGCGCCTTTTTCATTCACAGATGTGGGTGAAGGGGACCCCACTGCATTTTATTCTTGATAGCGAAATCCAAAAGAATCTCATCTCAATAGAGGTCATCAAACGGTTGGGATTGTCGACAACACCACACCTACAACCATACAACATCAGATGGCTCTGCCAAGGATGAGATCTTTGTGTCAGCCAGCAGTGTCGCATGTCATACGACATCAAGCCCTTCAAGGATGAGTTTTGTGTGATGTTTCCCCACGGGAAGTCTGTGATGTTTTGTTAGGCTAGCCATATATGTGGAGGCATCATGATGTTTATGAGTCTCGACCTCGTAGTGTCATTGTTACTCTGGGGGATCAGCCCTACAGGATACCAGAGGTAGTTCTGACTACTGTACCGACAAAACAGTGTCACAAAGTAATCTCTCATACTATAAGATTCGGCTTCTTCACAATCTGAAGGTGAAAAAAAGGACACTACAACCACTGCAGCCTTAGTCCAAGCACCTTCTATCCAACAGAAGTAGATCGACAAGATTGAAGCAAAGCACAAATATTCCTTCTGCACATAGCCATCTCATCAGGTTCTCAACAACCTCCCACAAACCAAGCAGCGCTCCAACATGGCAAGCAACTCACCAAGGTTCAGATTCAGCGAACGCTTCCCCCTCTCCCCCGGGAACTCAACGCAATGGAGACCATTGCATTCTAAGGAGGGAGGATTGATCTAGGTGGATATTGGCGGCCACCCACCTATTCCACTAGCTCAAAATAGAGTTTTCCACCTTGGTAGTTTTTCGGGTCCCAAACTTTCGGGGTCGTTTTGAGGCCCTAAACGACATTTTTTGGGGATTTCGGGCCAAGACAAATGCCTTATATTATGGCTTGGGCCAGTCGGAATGTGTTCTTCTCGGCTAGACCTTTCCAACGGTGTATCGAGGGCCCCAAACGAAGATTGTATGCAAAAGTTACGCCCCCGGGAAGTTGACGTATCAACTACCTCCATCGAGGCCCACAAACCTTTTGGCTTTTCATCTTCTGAGGTTAGGGTTTTGGATTTTCCTTATGTTAAAAAGGCCTTTAGAGCCTCATTGTAACAATCATCTTCTTCTGAATGTGAGTAGTCGTCACATCTCTTCTCAGAGATAAGTTGCCACCATTCTAGCGGGTCTTTCACTCTGTATTTTTACAGTCTCTGTACATTTCTTTCATTAATAGAAATCATGTATTACTGCATTTCTCTGTTTCTTGCAATATTTATGTGTATTTTATTGTAATATCTTTGCTTTCATTTCGTTCTCAAAATAATCTGGATCAATGAAGTTCATAAGGTGTTGACACAATCACCCAATCATGCAGGTTTGTCAAACTAAATATGATTTGTTTTATTTTATACTCAATATGGAATTGTTACTCTATCATAATGATTATTTGCTATATTCCAATATCTTAGTTACAATACTTAGGCTTTTATATTTTTGTTATATTCCAATATCTTAGTTACAATATTTAGGCTTTTATATTTTTAGTATCTCTAAGTTATAGGACTTATCAAGATTTTGAAATATAATTTTTCTCTGACTTACTATAATCCTAGTTTCCCTAATGACAAGCCTTTTTTTTATAATATTAATATATGAACTTGCTAACTAAAAAAGTTTGTCAGCAAAGCTCAAATTATGTCATAACCTCTATTGTTGTGGCCACCCATGGGACTTAAACCTACAATCTCTTCAATGGAAGGAAGAGAAAAAGGCATCTTGGGAAACTATCCAAACTAATGCCTCCTATTGAGATCAACATCTTATCCGAAACAAAAGAAAACCATTGCTTGCTCTAAGACAAAGACATATGAAGATTGTGTCATCAAAGCTAGTGCATTTTAGCTAACAACATTAATAGAATTCAACAAAACACTTACACCATTGACCTTTTTACTCTAAAATAAAATCATAATTATAATATTTAATAAACTATTTAATAAAATATTATAACCTAAAATCATATTAGGTTATATGAACATAACATCTTAGATTATCATGCATAAGTGGCCACTTGTGGTGTCTCTTATGGTTGTTGGTTGCGAGTTGTGTTGTCTCTTATGTTTGTTTCCACTGCTCGCCTCCATCATGCATCGCCAACCACCAACCACTTAAACTTTGTTGAAATAATAAATTATACCATGTCAATACATTGAGTGTGAATTATCGCTTTACAGACATGTCTTTGATATCTTACACATAATCTAAACTATCATTGTTTATTGTTTCCAACTTAGTCACGCCTATGATCATTATGTGTGTAAAGTCTTCTTCGAAATAATGTGTTTCAATGTACACATTAATTTTAAGTTGAATTTATATTATCATGGTCGGTTGTTTTGAAGTTTTCGAAAGTTAAAGTGTAGTCAATATTTCAATATAACCCCTAGGTTAGTATATGACTCTTCAAA
>JASDQU011028069.1:14741-31559 GCA_032191745.1 Picea mariana
TATCTTTCTTATATTTAATATTTTTTATTGTTAATAAAAAAAAAATCTTCTACTACAAAATTAGACAGTCTACACACTCCATAAAAAATTTACTATAAAATTAGACACTTCACACACTATAAAAAATTTACTATAAAATTAGACAATTTATAAGTTAAAAACCAACTTTGGAAATATGATCAGACTCTAGATATGATAGAACGCGTATGGGTAATATGTCTCAAGCAGGTCCAAACATAATCAGACTCTGAATATGATCAGACTCTGGATATGATCGAACAACATATGAATACTCTCGAGCAAGTCCAAACATCGATGAACATCTTCACCCGCCATCTCCATTGAATCAAGTCGGGCATTCATTTTGGCATTCTCTTCCAGACGCCTTCGAAGGTTGTCTGCGCTAAAATTTCCGTAAACTGGCATATGATTATCATTATTGTACTATTGTGGGTTGAGATTAGAGCTAGAGTTAATGATAAGAGAGGTGAAAGTGTAATATCGTCCGGGATGGTAATGTGGGATAGGATTACAGGTAATGATAGGAGAGAGGGGAGTGGAATCACGTGGGTAATATGGTTGGGGAGTGATGTATGCAAGCTAGGGTTAGGGTTAATGGTAGGAGAAATGGGAGTGTAATTGCATGGAAAAGCAAATGCAATAGCTATGTGGAAAATCAAATGCAATACCTCTGTTATTTCTTTCCTACATGAGGAAGGAAGGTATTATTGTAAGGACTAGGTGGATGATAAAGATAACTAATGTTATTTTATTTTGAGCAAAGTTTTTGGACATCGCACATTCAATTTGCTTTTACTGTTTGGATTAGGCAATTGTTTTGGGATGGATAATTATATTCTTGATATGTGTGTGTGTAATGGAGTTGACTTGTGTTATTTTTTAATGTAACATTATGTGTGTGACAACATCTCTCTCCTCCATATTGGATTGTAGAGTTCTTCTCGACAAAATAAAAATATTTTTAGGCTTTGATTAAACTCTCAAGGCTATCTAATTATGATATGAAAAGAGGGTTGGGCATCATTTTTCTTGTGCATGTTTCCTTAGCCATCTTGCAAAACCTCTTTGATAGGAATTGAAGTAGAGCATCCCATACAAGTATAATTATGAATATAAGTAGTGTGCATCATGAAGTATGATGGGCTAGTTCAATTGGCTAAGTGCTTTGAGCTTCATGTAGGAGGTCTTAGGGTCAATCCATCAAGTTGGTTGTCTTTGTTGCATGCCTTACTTGGCATCCCTATTAGTTTAGGCATCATAAATAGTACTAACAGGTTTATAATGGGTACTATCTACAAAATGCAAGGAAGTGCTCAAGGGTTTCCCTATGAGGTTTTCCTTGGAAAAAGAAGGTAGTGTATGTCACAAAGAACTAAGAATGCAAGTTATAAGAAGACTTGTGATAAGGTGGAGGAGAGGAACAAAATGAACATGACAAGTTGAGTATGTACAAGAATAAAATGATGTCAAATGGAACTATGGCACAGAGGAAAGAAGCACAAGATAAGTGAGAATATGGTGTGTGAAGGATGGCATAGGAAGGAACACAACAAACATAGAGCAACATAAAGCACAAATTCATGTGACAGATCATATCAAGTGTGAACTAGACATTAACTGCAGATGGCCACGATACAAAAGAATGTGACAATAATGCAGTAAAGAAAGGTAAAAGATCACAAGTCAGAGGAACGTGATCTAATAGATGGAATGTAATTGAAGGCATTAGCCATGCAAAAAAATAGTATGATAAACACTAGAGTTGGACCAACTAATTTAGTCGGTGATTATGTCAAAGTTAGAGGGTATAATTGAATATAGAGTGGACTAAGAACCATGTAAGGAGTAGAGAGTAGATATCTCTCGAGTTATAAAATGTAATCAATGTACTATGAGCATTAATAAATTAGTAGCACATAGCATAATAACATGCTTTAAATATACTATTAAGTGGGTCGTAAGTGGATAGCATTAGAAGCATTATAAAAAACAAGAGGAATACATGACATATGGAGTACATAAACATGGTGTATAGAGTACATAGTCATGCAGTGCATGCAAATACAAAGCACATAGACATGCAAAAGGTATACGAAAGAACTTTGTTGATATGAGAAGAGTTAAAATGTGTCAAATAAACAAATCATCTAAACATGAACCTTCTTTCTTTTTCAGTGCAACGTAAGCATTGTCCTTCATTTTTTCAAAATGTTTAAATAAGAAGGAGGATGATATCCTACTAATGATTTGATGCGAGATAATATTGTGAAGGTTAACTCTTGTCATTCAACATTTCCAATTTCTATGGTTGCAATGGATAGGGTTAGACCTTGGGATTGATCTATAATCAAAGCCCATGCCATCTTAAGCGGGAATTTTTTCTTGTTGTCACACACTATGGGTGGGATTGGTATGTTGTTTTGTTTGATTTGGTCCCATCGTGGGCTGATATATGTATCAAACTCCATAACAACTTATGTTGGCAAGTTCAAAAGGCCTGATCCTTGAGGGTAGGTAATTTGGATTACCTTTCCTAGTGCTCCATTAACCAATCCTTCTTGGATCCACAAATTGCATGTCAACATAACTTGTTGGCCGATACATAAAAGTATTTTTTTGTCCAATTGGTGGTCAACATATTCTTTAGGGATACCATGGCTAATACATTTCATGATGCAACACACTATTGGCTTGTTCAATTCCAGAAGCATTTTCTTATTATATCATGAGACCAAAATATTTATTGTAAAAAGGTGTATGGATGCATCAAAGGCTTTACAGTGTATTATATATAGTGGTGTATTTATCTAGGATTGAAGGATATCACAATCTTGTCATTGTGGAGTTGTGTTCTTGAGGTATGCTATTAGGTGGTAGAACCAAAGTTGGTTGCATATTGACCCTCTTGGTAGAATATAGTTTGCAAGGTTACAACAATGGTGAAGAAATTCAACAAATACCTACCACATCATTGTTTCATGTTGGTGCATATATCTCCAAACACTCCAACCAATCAACCTCTTTGTAAGGCATTCTCTCGACAATTCTAACCATAGTTGTCACAAGCACATGGTACTATATAGCTTCACTCCATGCAAAATAATAATGGTCATATTTGTTGAATTTTTGATATGAGAAGATATTGTATGTGAATGAATATCTTATTACAATGATGAGTCTTCTATATATAAAGAACATATGGTGACCATGGTGACCATCCATGAAGAGATGCGTCCCTTGGGTAATAAATATATTTATACTTTATATTATATTATACATAGAATATAAATATACTTTATACTTTATTATATATATTTATACTTTATATTATAAATATATTATTACATTAATAATATTATAATTAATAATATTGTTTAACAATTAATAATCATATTATTAAATATCAATCTAGTAGAATGTCTTTCCGATGTTGCCCAAACATCAACACTCCCTCTCAGTGAGGGGGAAATTCTACATTATGCCAAGATTACCTCTAAAGATTACCTTTGAATATTACCTGTGGGTAGCTCTCAAATAGATTCAACATGTCACCATGACATCCATTACCTCGCAATGCATATGTACCTCATCATGTGCACCCTTGTGACTTCACAGGAAATGCATCCAAGGTCCGTGGGTAGTTATCAAATAACTACAACATGTCCCCAAGACATCCACAACCCTGCAATGCATCAGTACCTGATCATGTCCACCCTTGGTCTCAGTGCCAACACTTCTTCATGCTGGATGAGATCCACCTGTCTCAGTGCCAACCATTTTTCATGTTGGATGAGAACACTCAGTGCCAGCCCTTTTTCATGCTGGATGAGTTCCACCTATCTTAGTGCCAACCCTTTTTCATGCTAGATTAGAACACTCAGTGCAAACCCTTTTTCATGTTGGATGAGTTCCACCTATCTCAGAGCTGGATGAGAACACTCAGTGCCAACCCTTTTTCATGCTGGATGAGTTCCATCTGTCTCAGTGCCAACCCTTTTTCATGTTGGATGAGAACACTCAGTGCCATCCCTTTTTCACGCTGGATGAGTTCCACCTGTCTCAGTGCCAAACCTTTTTCATGCTAGATGA
This sequence comes from Picea mariana, assembly GCA_032191745.1. Lineage (NCBI taxonomy): Eukaryota > Viridiplantae > Streptophyta > Pinopsida > Pinales > Pinaceae > Picea > Picea mariana. Next base: position 18,852 of record JASDQU011028069.1, read on the forward strand.
GAACACTCAATGCCAACCCTTTTTCATGTTGGATGAGTTCCACCTATCTCATTTCCAGCTCTTTTTCATGTTGGATGACATTCTCCCAGGATTGGTCATGGTAATTTGAAAGGTATGTCATTCTCTTGGTCATGGTCATGAGATCAACACTCCCTCTTAATGAGGAAGGTATTTTATTTGGCACGGACTCTAACACTTTCTCCATCCACATGATCTCATGACCATTGATTGTCGGACACACGAATCTATACATCACAGGGAATCCATAATGACTTCACAACATGCATCCAAGACTGATGGGTAGCTCTCTAATAGCTACAACATGCCATCATGAGACTGTCAATTTTCCCACAGAAAACATATGAAGCCATCACTCCCTCTGAGGCTATATAGTCTTTGGAGTCATCTACTCCCTCTGCACGTGTTGACCTCATCTTCTTCTTCATTACATGGATGTGCACAACTCTATGTATGGATAGTCTTGCTTCATGTTGCTTCCTGCAAATATCATTATGGCTCCTTCTCAAAGCTATTACATGTGATGTACCCAAAACAAGAAACAAGAACAACAAAAAAACATCTCCTAGAGGAGATCAATTTATCTTGTGCACAACTATATACAGTGACCCTTGAAATTATACGTCTTCTACTAACACACATCCATCATATACTCGATGTCATATGGCTAACCATGTTGATTTTCTAGTGTTAAATTAGACAAGCACAATTTTTTGCAAGTCGTAATTACTTCCAATGATATTACTTTAGTAAACTCTAGAACATTACTAAGTAAATATACTCGGAAAATTTCAACTACTTAGAAACTTCGGCCTCTTCCTTAGATCACTTCCCAAGTGTGAGAGAGAAAAATATGTATGTCTATTGTTGTGTCTTTTTATAGTAATATTAAATTGATCCAAAAAGACACGTCTCTTTGAAAATTAAATTTAAAATTTAATTTAATTTTCTTTCTTATAAATAGATGGAGAATACCTCCCGTAACTACCCAAAGATTAATTTGGTTATAATCCATCCACATAGTATTTGACTTTGTTAAAATGTTCCTCTATAATTCATGTGATTCTTCACATAAATATAGGTAGAAGTAAATATGCAATACATTCCTCATATTTAGGTAATTAGACATTTTTACTAGAAATTATTGCCCACCATAATTTATGGAATTCTTTCTATAATTTCGGTAGGAGTAAAAAATAAATATGTTGTACATAGAGATTGCGACAACCCCATAAGTTTAACACTCCCAAGACTTTCTCTACTCTCATTTTCCTGGGCCCTCCTCCTGTTAGGGAGTCAAGCCAGTCCCACTCTGATATCATGTTAAATTTTCAATATGAGAAGATATCGTACGTGAATGAATATCTTATCACAACTATGAGTGTTATATATATAAAGAACATATGGTGACCATGATGACCATCGATAAAGAGATATATCTCTTGAGTAATAAATATATTTATACTTTATATTATATTGTACATATAATATAAATATACTTTATATTTATACTTTATTATATATATATTTATACTTTATATTATAAATATGTTATTACATTAATAATATTATAGTTAATAACATTGTTTAATAATTAGTAATCATATTAAATATCAATTTAGTAGAATGTATTTCCAATATTATCGAAACATCAATAATTTTTACCAATAATCACAATCAAATTGCATGTTATTAGGGCCTTCAACTTAGAGCTCTATCTATGTATACTTGGATACCTATAACAACTAAATAACTTCACAAAAACTCCTTTACGCTTAAAGGAAGGGAATATAAATATAAGACTAGACATCACTCTTTTATATTATTAACTTGACCAACATCCATGCGATGGCATGAAATGCCAACTTGTTGGCACCAACAACCTTTAAATAATCTCTAAATAAAGTGACCTTAGACCTACCTGGATTATGACATCCCACTTATCGAAGCTAGCACTAGGAGTAATTGTTATATTTAAACTCGCAAACTAGGCTCTCGTTAATTAACAAACCATTCACAATCAAATGGCAAGGACTAAATAAATTTGAAGCTTTTATTTTCATTCTTAAGATAAATTTCTTAAATTGGCTTACTAGTCGAAATGATCTTATTAAGAGAATTTTGTTTAAACAATGTTTTTGAGAGATTTCGAATGCTTTTAATTTAAACAAACCATTACACTTTGCATCTAAATTTTGTTAATTCATAGTCATTAATATAAAAGGAAACTCGTACCAAAGTAAGGGTAATACAATACATGTCAACTTCATTTCATTTTTAAAAGACAAGTAGGGAATTCTATTTATCTTTTTAGGTTATCAATATGCACCCCGCAATAAAGTAATTAATATTGTTTAGGTTGAGATATATATTAACTGATTTGAAGGTATTTCAAATTAGATAGTATATATCCCAACCTATATAGCATTGCTATAGTGTTGACATTTTTTGATAATCAAAAAATTAAATTATTCTCCAAACCTCCAATATCTATGATAAATTTAATCATTTAAACTTAAAAAATTTAAGTTACATCAACCTTAATATATGCTCTTCATTCATTTCGTAAAGGTAAATGATTTCCATTTATCATAAATTCTTGTTTAAATCCTTCCTCTCTTGTCACTTGTCATACAACTTAGTGAGTTCATTCTTTTTCTAGAATGATTATGAAATGGAAGATTGTCCCACATACTAAAGGCAAGAGGAATAAGAAGATTTGCAACTGCAACAATGGTGATTTCAACCCTTCTTTATCCATAATTACAATGGCATTGACATTTCTCTATTTTTCAATTTAGGGTGCTTCTTTCATGTTGATTTGTTTCACTCTAGAGCTTGATTGTTGAGCAATTATCTACTCAAGACTTGGAATTCCAAGAAATTGTTGGATTTATCTTATTTGTTCCATTTTAATTTCAGCTTTTCTCATAACTAAATTGCATTCTCTCTTCAATTGGTTTTCTTTGGATTTTAAATTTATTATTAGGCCGCTTCTTTTGGCGGGCTCCATGATGTGTTGGAGATGGAGGGCATTGGGGTTGGAGGGGTGTGTAGCCCCCAATTCCTCAAGTCTGACATGACCTTCTTACCAATACAAATGTCTATGTTATGTGGGGATCCCTCTTACACCCACAATTTAATAGAAGTTACAACGATGCAATTGAGGGTGGTAGTGGGAGTTCAATCCTCCCCCACAATTCATATTAATCACAAGAAGAAAGGAAACCATGCCACTATTACTTAAAAAATTGTAAACTTAGTGCAACTAATTATCATTCAAATCATATTTATGATGTTGCTATCTACAATACTTTCATAACTTGTTCTCAATTTTTGCGGAGATTTCTTCATTTACACCTGGATTTCTCATCCATGCTTGGCATTTGATTCTATTGTTGGAAAACGCCAATTGGTTGAAAAAGAGTTTCCATAGCTCTTGGCCAGGCCTTCGTTTTATTACTATTATTTCATGATTTTCGAATATTGTATTCGTTATTCATTCTTCTTCATGGGAATTTCTTAGATGGTAAGGTGGTTTACAAGTTTTAGGGAGGGTGGTGCCACTAATACCTATCTTCCACTTCTATTTATTATCCTTCCTTGTATGCACCAATCCCCAAGGGATGAGGAAGGCATGGAGAAGATTTACAAGAAGCCCTACAACTACTCCACTCGTCTATCTTCTATTCTTATTCTCTTTTTTCTCTAATCTAAATTTATTTCCTTCACAAGGAACATGGTACACATAATTGGGATTTATATCCTCACAAGAAGTTCCCAAGCAAAATCTCAAAGGGTTTACTTACTCTCTCAACTAGCTTGTTGCAATATCAATGGAATCTCTTGATTGTTTTGACATTTCTACCAGTCTTAATAAGTGGAATTGAGGGTTTGTTTAATGTGGAGAATATGCACATGAAATCTACAATTTCCTTTAGGAATAGGGCCTATTTGTCTTATGAGAAGTTCTATAAGAGTTTAGTAAAATATTTTAAATCCTTTATTCTTATTTCTTGTTATAGATATGAGCATATTGTTTAAATGCACAGGCTTGCACATATCTCCATAATTTATGAATTGTGTTTTAATTCAATGACTAGTATAGATTTCTAATTTATGTTCTATGTCACATGAGTAAAAGAACATGGGGAACAAAAGAACATTCATGAATATAAGCCAAGATATTAAAAAAAAAAAAAAGGCAAGGTGATTGACACTAGGAACATTTCCACGTCCTTTAGAAACCTCTAAGGGTAGACCAGCGTTAGATTACATGTAATTCCGTCAAATTCCAGATATGCAAGCAACTAGAAAAAATGATGAATTAATTTGCAAAAACTCCAAATAGATGAAATTTTGTCGACAGTCGCTTGGATGGGGTGTTATTCATCAGCACCATGATTCCCCATATGTGTCTGGAAAATTTTGGCACGAGGGGAAATGTACAGGAAATTAGTGAAGTGAATGGGGAGGCGAAGGATGAGGGAATTCAGTTTAGCACCAACCCATCTTGCCTGCTAATCGATTAATGAATTCATGACAAGACGAAATTCATGTCCCATTATGGAATTAGCAGGCGCTAGACCATTTCAAGCATGGGATGATGGGTAAGGTACAAGGTTGATTGTAGTTCAAGATTCCAACAATGGAAGGGGCTCCTTACCTAGACTCGGTTTTGGTGTCCCTTTTATGATCTTATTTGTTAGTAACCACATCCTACTTCTTTTGCTTCCTGGTTTATCACTTTTTAGTGCTATCACTCCAGCTCTTCTCTGGAAAATTGGGAATTCTGTTGACCTAAGTAGGTTTTTCCCTAATCTTTGGGAGCTCTTGGTGTGGAGTTGTAACCCCTTGTTTAAAAAATTAAACCCCTACCCAGATCATGGACCTTGTAACCCCTACCTACTACATACTCTTGTGGTTATTGTCAGTCGTTACCTTTGCTACCTGCCTCCCCGGTCTCTTGAGATTCATGTCCCCCCATGGCCTGTGAACATGAAAAGGTTTAGCAAGGAACAAGATCCAAAATCAGTAGGAAAGGGGCCAGTAGGATAGCTAAACCAGACAACATAAATTTGACCCCCCAAAAATTAACCCATTATGTCACTAGAAATGAGAAGGATGTCGTGAAGGAAACTAGGGACTTTCATACCATATTCTATGGTGAATTCAAGAAAGAAATGGCTCAAATTCAAAATCCAGCGATGCAAAAGTGGAAGAGCCTATCCAAAGAGGAAATTGAACCAAAATTCAAGGGTTATATTTCTAACACGAGTTTTCTCGAAATAGGGACACAAAGATTTTAAGGTTGACGGAATTGTATTGGCTCAACAAAGGTTCCATTTCTATATTGTGGAGAAAGAGGCCTTCAACAACAAGGCATCCTTCATAAATTGGAATTAATGGACATGAAATTTGAAGATGTGTTCAAGGTGGTTTTCGACATTGATATCATAGTTTTCCAACCCTAGGATAGTGATAATGAAAATTTGGAAGCTCTTGAAGACACTCAAGGATCAAAGGGCAGACCCTCCAACCTGATACTAATTTATGAAGACCCCCTACCTATGGATGAATGATCCAAGTGGATATCAGTGGCTACCCACCTATTCCATTGGCTCGAAATAGATTTTTCCACCTCGGCAATTTTTTGGGTCCCAAACTTCTGCGGTCATTTTGAGGCCCTAAATGATGTTTTTTTGGGATTTTGGGCCCATGAGATTAGCTAAGGTAGTGGCTTGGGTCATTCGAAATGTGTTCTTCTCGGCTAGACATTTCCAATGGTGTATCGAGCACCCCAAACAAATATCGTATGCAAAAGTGACACCCTTGAGAAGTTGACGTATCAACTACCCCCATCGGGGCCCGCAAACATTTTGGATTTTCATCTTCTGGGGTTAGGGTTTTGGATTTTACTTATGTTAAAAAGGCCTTTAGAGCCTCATTGTAACAATCATCTTCTTGCAAAGGTGAGTAGTCGTCACATATCTTCTCAGAGATAAGCTTCCACCATTCTAGCGAGTCTTTCACTCTGTATTTTTACAGTCTTGTACATTTCTTTCATTAATAGAAATCAAGTATTACTATATTTCTCTGTTTCTAGAAATATTTATGTGTATTTCATTGTAATATATTTGCTTTTATTTTGTTCTAAAAAATAATCCAGATCAGTGGTATCAGAGCAGGTTGCTCCTGATCGTTTTTCATTACATGTCCCTGACGAAGTCCAAGTATAGCAAGTTGGGTCTCGAGCTTGTCTCTCTCAAGAACAATCGCTCTCGCACGCCCAAGAAACCCTCCATGGCAGAAGAAAAGAAAAACAATGGATCAGAAGATTTTATCAATATTTTGCTTGAACAAGCTCTCATGTGACAGAGGGACGAAATGATGGAGAATTTTTCCCACATCCTTCAATGCCTACCGATAACGATGGGCGCGTCTTCATCAAGCGGCCACTTTGGAGGCACCTTGCCTTTCAAGGTACAATTTAAGTTTGATATTCTCATATTTGAAGGACAGATAGATGTGGATGCCCTAGAAAAATGGTTAAATATGCTATAAGGTTATTTCTCTATTCATAATTTCTTCGACAAGAAAAAGATCACCTTCGCACTCCTTAAGGTTCTCCCCCATGTCAAACATTGGTGGGAAACTTACTGGGAGCAAAGTTCCATAGAGGAGACTGGAATATGTGGGGCTGAGCCCACTTGGGATTTTTTTGTGGATGTGGTCAAGGAACAATATTACCCTATTGGCAACTATGACAACCAATATATGAGATCGACCACATTGCGGCAAGAGAGGGGCCAAGAAGTGTCGGAGTTCACCAATACCTTCCATACCTTGCGCACCAAGCTGGGTATCAAAGACTCCGAGCGACATTTGGTTCTGAAATACCGTGGGGATCTACATAGATACATCCAAACTGAAATGTATTTTTTGGACATCTCATCACTGGGTGTTGCTTATCGATATGTTGTTAAAATCGAGCAAAAATTTAAGCACCAGAACAAGCGGGAGTTTGGGTCTGCAAATATGCAACAACCAAAGTATGGTAAAGACAACCCTAACAACCAGCCTTCAGGAAACCAATCCAAGCCACAGGAAAAGAAGGGTAACGGAAAGACGAAGAAGGACACTGAAAATTGGTGCGATTTCTACAAAATCCCCTGGCACAACACTGACGAATGTCGCTCAAAACAATCATTGGTCGTCGAGATCAAAGAAAAGGAGTTGAACCCTGATTCAAAATCTGATTCAGAAAATAATGGGAGAAGACAGGCCATCGACGCAGACCCCACTACTATTGTTGTGATTGCAACAATTCAACCAAAAGAACCAGCAGATCCTGACGAGGGGGAGCGCCTTTTTCATTCACAGATGTGGGTGAAGGGGACCCCACTACATTTTATTCTTGATAGCGAAATCCAAAAGAACCTCATCTCAATAGAGGTCATCAAACAATTGGGATTGTCGACAACACCACACCCGCAACCATACAACATCAGATGGCTCCGCCACGGATGAGATATGTGTGTCAACCAGTAGTGTCGCATGTCATACGACATCAAGCCCTTCAAGGATGAGTTTTGTGTGATGTTTCCCCATTGGAAGTTTGTGATGTTTTGTTAGGCTAGCCATATATGTGGAGGCATCATGATGTTTATGAGTCTCGACCTCGTAGTGTCATTGTTACTCTGGGGGGTCATCCCTACAGGATACCAGAGATAGTTCTGACTACTGTACCGACAAAACAGTGTCGCAAAGTAATCTCTCAAACTATAAGATTCAGCTTCTTCACAATCTGAAGGTAAAAAAAAAGGACACTACAACCACTGCACCCTCAGTCCAAGCACCTTCTATCCAACAGAAGCAAACTGACAAGATTGAAGCAAAGCACAAATATTCCTTATGCACATAGTCATCTCATCAGGTCCTCAACAACCTCCCACAAAACAAGCAGCGCAACTTCTCCAACATGGCAAGCAACTCTCCAAGGTTCAGATTCAACAAATGCTTCCCCCTCTCCCTCGGGAACTCAACGCAATGGAGACCATTGCATTCTAAGGAGGGAGGATTGATCTAGGTGGATATTGCTGGCCACCCACCTATTCCACTAGCTCAAAGTAGAGTTTTCCACCTTGGTAGTTTTTCGGGTCCCAAACTTTCAGGGTCGTTTTGAGGCCCTAAATGATGTTTTTTGGGGATTTTGGGTCGAGACGAATGCTTTATATTATGGCTTGGGCCAATCAGAATGTGTTCTTCTCGGCTAGACCTTTCCAACGGTGTATCGAGGGCCCCAAATGAAGATCGTATACAAAAGTTACGCCCCCGAGAAGTTGACGTATCAACTACCTCCATCGGGGCCCACAAACCTTTTGGTTTTTCATCTTTCGGGGTTAGGGTTTTGGATTTTCCTTATGTTAAAAAGGCCTTTAGAGCCTCATTGTAACAATCATCTTCTTCTAAATGTGAGTAGTCGTCACATCTCTTCTCAGAGATAAGCTCTCACCATTCTAGCGGGTCTTTCACTCTGTATTTTTACAATCTCTATACATTTCTTTCATTAATAGAAATCATGTATTACTGCATTTCTCTGTTTCTGGCAATATTTATGTGTATTTTATTGTAATATATTTGCTTTCATTTCGTTCTCAAAATAATCTGGATCAATAAAGTTTAGAAGGTGTTGACACAATCACCCAATCATGCAGGTTTGTCAAACTAAATATGATTTGTTTTATTTTATGCTCAATATGGAATTGTTACTCTATCATAATAATTATTTGCTATATTCCAATATCTTAGTTGCAATACTTAGGCTTTTATATTTTTAGTATCTCTAAGTTATAGGACCTATTAAGATTTTGAAATATAATTTTTCTCTGACTTACTATAGTCCTCGTTTCCCTACTGACAAGCCACAAAAATGATCATACTATTTTTTTTGTATAATATTAATATATGAACTTGCTAACTAAAAAAAATTTGTCAGCAAAACTCAAATTATGTCATAACCTCTATTGTTGTGACCACCCATGTGACTCAAACCTACAATCTCTTCAATGGAAGGAAGAGAAAAAGGCATCTTGGGAGACTATCTAAACTAATGCCTCCTATTGAGATCAACATCTTATCCGGATCTTTATTGTTATTTTTTTATTTTTTTTACTATTCATGTGTAGGAGGAGCTTTGCAACTAGGGTTTAGAACTGCACCGCCGCCGCCACGAACTGTGTCACTACGACGGCTGCCCCATGGAGGCTCATGTCTCGGAGGGAAGGGGCGTCGGCCAGCGTCTCCTACAGCCAAGCCATGGCAAATGAGAACCTTGCAGCAGGAGTGAAAAGGCGACCTTTGAGCCGCCTCCAGACATGCGCTTGAAGCTCCTCGCGGAAGGGACCTTCAAGGATCGGTAGATGGATATTGACCCAGTTAAGGAAACTGCCCCTGCAAACGCCTCAGTACCTTGGATGCCGGGCAAATGCATTCCACAGGCACCACAGGCTCCAAAATATATCATAAGATTGCCTCGCATAGAAGAGCAGAAGCAATATATGCGAGACTATGCCCTGGTGGGAAAATTTCTAGGGCTCTGGCCTTCTGAGCATGATCTAGTCAAATGGATACAGCACTGGTGGAAACCAAAAGGCCATTACGATCTGCAACTAGGTTCCAAAGGGTTCTTCACAATCATCCTCCACAATCTTGAGGATTGCAACCGCATCTTTGACGGGGGCCCATATTTTTACAACTCGGCTGGACTCTTCTTAAGATTCTGGAAAGAAAAGTTCAACCCTGAGAAGGAAGACTTTGCCCATGCGTCGGTTTGAATTAGACTGTACTCTCTCCCCCAGGAATTCTAGCTGGAAGAGGTCCTGGCCGGCATTGGCAATACCATTGGCATCTATGTTAAATCCTCCGAAGCCACCAAGCAGCGGCGCTACACCTCCTACGCGTGAATCTGTGTGTATCTGAACATAGCGAAGCCACTCCCAGGATCCATCACATTGGAGTATCATGACGAGGACTAGTCTCAAACCATTGACTATGAACACATTCCCTTCCGATGCAGGAACTGCCACGAACATGGTCATCTCTTCAGAGATTTCCCTCTCAATTCGGCTCACAAACAAGGGAACCCAGAAAGCGGCAAAGACAAGGAAGGCTTTGTACAACCAGTAGGGAAAAGACGACAAGGAGGAAGAAAGCAACTGGCTCAGGTAAGTAAAGATCCTTTAACCAGCAATAAGTTTGCAATTTTACATGATCAACCAGAAAAACCCACAACCCCTGCAAATCCAAATGTACCACCCCTGGACAAGGGTCCCCAACCAGTTAGCCAGAGTACTTAATGGCTCCCACAGAGTAAGGAACCAGATCTCCCTCCCCTAGACTTGGCACGGGATCTGCAAGATTTTCAAGAGATAGAAGATGGGGACGAGGAAATGGAGATGGAGGAGCAAGACCTAGCCGGGGTAGATCTGGAGCACTTGGAGCACGCCTATAGGAAACAAAAACTTTACACTATACCTAGGGATCAACTGTGGAAGGTGCATAAAGTCTTTCTCAACTCTTCAGTCGGATCCTCAGCACGTGCTAGCAAAGCCTTGGGAATCCAGGGTAGCCAGACAAAGAACCCAAACAAAGCCCAAAAAGATGAAAAGAAAAGAGGGAGGAAATCCACAAACAAGCTCATACAGAAAATAGAAAACTTCATGGTGAACTCAGGGCAGATCCACCTAATCTCGAACGGCTTCCCTCCTCTCCCCACTCCTCCATCATCATGAAGATCATATCATGGAATATCAGAGGTCTCAACGAACGTAGCAAACAAAAAATGCTACGAGAACTGATCTTAGTGGAAACACCAGACATTGTTCTATTGCAGGAAACAAAATGCACCTCAGAAGACATTGACAGGCTACTTCCCCACTGCTGGAGGCAGGGGAGAGCGGCCTCAATCGACGCCACAGGAACGGCTGGAGGATTGACAATCCTCTGGAACACCAACGTCGTGCTGATGGAAAACTTTTTCACCACCAAATGGTCCATCACAGCTGATTATAGGCTTATCGGCTCAAACAAGCCCGGACATCCGACCAATGTCTATGGCCCGACCACTCCACAGGACAAGCAAGCCTTCCTCAAAAGCCTGAGTTATCTATCCAGCCTCACACAGTATAATAGATGGATTGTTGGTGGGGACTTCAATATCATTCGCAGTCTGGAGGAAAAAAAAGGAGGATCAAGACGGTTGGATCGAGAATCCAGCGACTTCAACAGCCTAATAGACGACCTTCACCTCATCGACCTGGAGGCTAGCAACGACACTCCAACTTGGACAAACAGAAGGACAGGAATACATCAAATCACCTACAAAGTAGATCGATTCCTCATCTCGGAATCTCTCATGATGGATGGCACGGCAATGGAATCTTCTATCATGAACCTCTCTGGTTCAGATCACTGGCCCATACAATTATGGTTGGATGTCCCGGCCACAACTAGCAAAAAAACCTTCAGGTTTGAACAGTTCTGGCTAGACCACCCTGATTTGCAAGTAAATATTCAAAATTGGTGGCGGGAGGCAGCGATCCCTCACGGTTCCAAGATGTATAAGTTCTAGCAAAAGTTAAAGAATCTCAAACAAACTCTCAAACTTTGGAACAAGCATACCTTTGGCAACATTTTTTAATCCCAAAAACAGTTGTTAGAACAAATGGGTGAAATTCAGCACCAGATCAGAGAGAAAGGGCTAACGGAGGAACTAAAAGCCCAGGAAATAAAAGTAACTCAACAGATTGAGGCTAGGAAAAAACAGGAAGAAATCTTATGGAAACAGAAATCGCGTGTTCAGTGGCTCAAGGAAGGGGAACGCAACACCAAATTCTTTCACAGAACTGTCATCCAAAGGCAGCACTCTAATAAGATCACGCATCTCATCTCGGATGAAGGGGAAACCATCCACTCCCATGTTGATATGGAAACAACCCTGCTCGAGTATTTTCAAAGCCTCCTCACAAAGCCCATCCAAGATAGACATGAAGCAATCAATAAGGTTACGCGGCATGTGCCCTCTCTCGTCACCCAAGAGCAAAACGCAGCCCTCCTCAGCCCCTTCACAATCGAGGAAGTAGATCAAGCACTTCAGGATACCCCCAAGTGCAAGGCTCCTAGCCCCGACGGTTTCACCAACGACTTTTTCCACTACTGTTGGCCGATGATCTGGACAGAGGTTTGGGAAATTTTGGAAGACTCTCGAGCCACTGGACAGGTCCTTCAGGCTCTCAATGCCACTTTCCTTACCCTAGTTCCCAAAGAGGGGCAGGCTTATCGGCCCAAGTAGTACAGGCCTATAGCTCTCTGCAACGTCATCTACAAACTCCTCACCAAGGTGATAGCTCGAAGACTCGAGCCTCTCCTACCGACAATCATCTCCCCTGAGCAATCCGGTTACGTCGAAGGCAGGCAAATCCTGGATAGTGTTATCCTAGCCCATGAAGTAATTCACTCCCTGCAAAAGACCAAAACTCTAGGTATGCTCCTCAAGTTAGACCTCTCTAAAGCATTTGATAAGATAAGCTGGGAGTACATGCAAGCAATGCTTCTGGCTTTTGGTTTTAATCAGAACTGGGTAAAGTGGATTTGGAATCTAACCTCCACGGCTTTCTTCTCTCTTCTCAT
>JASDQU011028071.1:63482-76973 GCA_032191745.1 Picea mariana
TATGACCTAGAAAGTAAAACTAGGTCATTGATACACTATATATTGAGGGTTTTGACTCTCATTTTGATCATCAATTATCACTCACTCATAGTGAGGTCTGATTTTAGCGCCCTAGTGGGGTTTTTGGCTGAACTAGTGATGCGCACTTGTTGAAAGAAGAGGTTTTTTGGCATTTATGGTGTTTCTCTTGAAGGAAGGTGTTACAACTAGGGTTTGCATGGTTATTTCTTCATGAATTGTATGTGTTTTTTCTGCAAAACTTCTTATTGAATGGTTGTAGTTTAAATTTCTTGGATATTTCTTATGAATTTGTTGAATCAAAACCCTAGGGGACAAACACACAAGTAGGTCGTTGTCTCATGTCCCCTGATAGAAAATCTTTAAGCCATTGAAAAGGGAAGAGAGAACCTAGCCATAGCTACACTCCTTTTTCTTTCTTCCTTTATGCTAGTCGTACCTTTAGAAATCCAAGAGAGGGAGACGTCCTAGGCCTAGGTGATCTACACCTAGGGTCGTTTTTCCTTAGGGTTTAAAGAAAGAGCCTTGCCACAGCAACACTCTCCCTCTTTAAGCTCTCTCGTCTTGTTTTTGTGCTTTATCTGAGCTAGTCATTTGCCAAAAAGGACGAGAGAGCACGAGGCCTTGCTTTTACAACACCGGAGTGAGCCTCTCTCTCCTAGGGTTCCATCTTTGAGGCCCTGCTTTAGCAGCACCTTGAAACCTTTCCCTCTAGTCCTTTGGAATCTCGTCCCCTTCAACTTGTTCGTCCTTCACTTTCTAACTCTATTTAACCCTAAGGCACTGATCTCTAGCCTCCAGCGTTGAAGTGAAATCAAATCCAAACACTCTCAAACTTCTTTTAAACTCAAACCCTAACTACACTAACCCTAACCTACTAACCCTATAATTTTGACGTCACCCTTGATTATTTCATCTTGATGCAGCAACTTTTCACTTTATAAGCAATTGAATGGTAGTTGAGGGCATTTATTAGATTGAGCATTGATTGATTACATTGGATGCCATATCATTTTTGTATCTATTGACAAGTGACATATTTATCATTGCCATTTTGCAAACATTGACTTCGTCAATATTTACTTTTAAAAACTGCTTATATTGAATATCAGATAGTCATTGATTTATGAAGTACTAACCTAGATTGCACGTATTAGTCTCCTTGTTGTGTTGTCTCAAGCAGGTGCTTTTCTTTTCTTTGGTTATACTCTATTATTGGTTGTTTAGCCGGGACTATCTGATTGGCGATAATCTGTGAGGGGGAAATTTGTCTTTGTACTATTAGCCTTTGCCCTTTCAAAACCCCAGGTTACCGAGGACGTCTCCCTTGGGCCTAGCCTCCCTAAATAGAAAGAGCCTCCCCATTGTGGTGACATTGGGTGGGGAAGGTTCCTGTTTCGCCAGTTTGACCTACTATCCTTTAGCCTCTCTCCCATCTACAAACTGTGCGATAACAAGGCCCACTAGTGGTGGTACCATTGGCTAGTTACATCAGGCCATGCTAGGCTAGCATTACCCCATATCTGGACTTCACACAAAGGCTTATGGACCGGTTTGATAAGAAGGATCCAGAGTTGCACTTCAAGGAGCTAGCATAGCTTAGGTAGAGTGGAACGGCATATGCTTATATTTTCGAGTTTCAGAGGATCCCAATCATGGTAACAGATGTGTCTGAGCATAGGTTGATTGTGCTTTTCACAGAAGGACTATCAAACCCTCTACGTGGTTGGGTTAAGGCCTTCAAACCAGAATCTTTGAAGGATGCCATCATTACAACACGAGACATAGAGTACACAGTCCCAAAGAATAAAGCTCCTTCTAAACTTTTCATTCCCCAAGAAAACAAAGACAAGAAACCCTTCCAAAACGAGTGGTCGGGAGAGACAGATTGGATGATGGGACTAGGAAAGAATTGAGAAGGAACAAACTTTGTTTCAGTTGTAAGGGGCCTTGGGAATCGGGTCACAGGTGCATGGGCAAGGGTAAGGTGCATTACATAGAGGTGCTTTCAGATACTAAGGGGGAGGAAGAGGCAGGACAAGCTCAGAGAAGAGAGCATAATAGTACAGATGAGGAACAGCCACATGTGAAAGTTGAGGGTGGGACTATTACCACTCTATCAGGGGTTCCTCGATTTCACACTTAGGATCCGTGGAGTATTACGAGGACAGTGTGTCACAGTTTTGATTGACGGTGGGGCAACCCACAACTTTATTGACTCAGCTTTGGTGTCTAGGAGGAGCATTCCTACAGAGGACTTTGAAGGGTTGGATGTAGTAGCAGCCGATGGGTAGAGTATGACTTGCACACAAAAGGTTTCGCGGCTAGATGTGAGGTTGGGAAACTACACTATGACAGATGACTTTTATGTAGTTGAATTGGTAGACACTAATGTCGTCTTGGTTGTTCAATGGATTACTTCCCTGGGGAAACATTCTTTGAACTACCAAACAATGGAGTTAGAATTCAAGACAACGAATGGTAAGAGGGTGGTTCTAAAGGGCATGGCCAATGGCGCTCCTAAGGTTGTTTCAGCCAAGTGGATGGAGGGCATATTCAGGAGCAGGTATGTAGCTTGCACAACAGAATGTATGATTACGTCCAAGAAGTCTTCAGATAGTAGTCTACCTTATCATGGAGATATAGAGTCTTTGTTGAGCAAACATGACCAGGTTTTTGAAAAGATTCCTCCAGGGAGACCTCCTGACAAAGGTTTCAAGCATACCATTGAGATTGGATTACCCAAGATTGAAGAGTTGATAGATGAACTTCATGGTGCAGTTTACCACTCTAAGATTGACTTGTGTTCGGGGTACCATCAAATCAGGATGAGAGATAAGGATGTGTATAAGACGGCTTTCAGGTGTCACTATGGGCATCATGAGTTTTTGGTCATGCCATTTGAGTTGACTAATGTCCTTGCTACCTTCCAGCCATGTATGACTCAAGTATTCATTCTACAATTGAGGAAAATTGTTTGGGTTTTCTTTGATGACATCTTGATCTACAGTAGGACATGGAAGGACCACTTGAAGCACATAGATGAGGTGCTTTGCATACTTGAGCAGCGTTCGTTTTACACCAAAGTATCAAAATGTGAGTATGGTGTGACTGAAATTCTGTGTTTGGTGTATAAGATCAGTGCTCAAAGGGTTAGTGTTGATGAGGAGAAGATCAAGGCAATCCAGGATTGGCTTAGACCAAGGAATTGGTCACATTTAAGAGGGTTTATGGGATCATATGAAGCATCTGTTTGGGTTGAGATTATTTTTAGAGTGAAGAAGTTTGACAATTTCTTGATTGCATTTGAAAAAAGTCCTTCAAGGTCTCTCTTGACTACAATGAATGATAAAGAGGAAGCAATGGTGTTTCTGATTGAATATGTTAATGCAAAGAAGGATGTGCAAGACCAAGGGAAGTTTGTGGTCAAAACGGTTCATAACAGCCTCAAGTTCTTCCTTTATCAGAAGGATTTGAATGATAGACAGCAGAAATGGGTAAGTAAACTTCAAGCCTGTGACTTTGGTATTGAGTATGTGAAAGGAAGAAACAAGGTGGTGGCTGATGCACTCCCTAGGAAGCCTTATTTTTCCTCATTTCTAATATGTTTGCTGATTGGAGGGTTGTTCTAATAGAGGAGTATGCTAAGGATAACTTGTAGTTGCTTAAGGACAAGCAATCTCAGCAAGGCAGGACTGTAATGTCTATTTCTGAGTGATCACTCCAGGAGACTACTTAGTAGCCTATTTAATTCTCATAGGCTATCGTCGGTGAAAAAAAGGAATTAATTATTTTAATTATTCAATGTCACTTGGGCGAAAAGTAAAATTAAAGGTGATATTGAGTAATTAAATAAAAAGGGTGTTATTAAGTGACTTAAGGAGAAAACATTAGAGATATATTAAAAAGTCACTTTATAAATTTTAATTAAGAGTAAAAAGGCAAAAAGGGGACAAAAGAGAGATTGGAGCTTGTTGTCGTCCTTATACACACTTGCAGACGTGAGCTAAGTCCTGCTCACTTAGTGTGTCCTCAGAGGCACAATGCCTAGGTTCAAAGTCCACGCTGTCACTTTGACTTGAACCTCTTCCGTCTAGGCTAACTCCTAGGGAAGCCAACGGGGGTAGACCCTAGTTACTAGATGAGATTAAGAGTTTTAATGTTCTAGGAGTTGGTTTTAATTGGTTAAAAGGTCAGGGGGGATTTAACCTAAGATGTCAATCAGCAAATGCAAGATGCAACTATCTAAGTATGAGAGTCAGACCTTTTCCTAGGGTAACTAAGACTAGTGCTTAAGATTGGGCAATGAGATCAACTAAGTTAAGTGGGTGTTCGTTACAAGGTAATTACAAGTTACCAAGTATTACTAAATTACAACAAGATAGATACAACTAGACACAGAATGGATCAGATGCACAGATTAAGACTAGATACAAGATATACAATATGCTAACAAGTTTACTCGCATGTGCAGGAATTAAAGATACTCAAGATAAAGCAACCATCAACACATGAAGCCAAGCATGCTCACAACAGATAGAGTTCTGTTGGACTGCTTTTCAATGGCCAAGAGACGCAAATCACTCAAGACCCAATCAAGAGAATGCCTCCAGGTGGATGCGCACTTTTTGAAGGATCACACGACGAGTACAAGAATTAAGGATAGATAAAAACGTGGAAAGCCAAATATTCCAGATGAAAAATGTAACCACTTAGATATTACTTCTACAACACATCAAAGATAGCTTGCATATCAATGTAGATTGAAAGACAGTGAGACAAGTGAGCTTGCAAGTGTGTAACTGTATTGCTGATGTTGTAGATTGAAAATTAAGTTAAGTGATTAAGTGTGAGATTAATTTTAGCCCTATCTAGGTGTCAACCCAAAACTCTTCTCCCCCTATTACCAAGTGGTTGTTGGATGCTCAAGAAGTGAGGCAACGAGGCCTACCCTAGCTTCACAGGTCAACCCTAAGGCCGAGTACTCTAGAAAACTTTCCGTGGCTTTCCTCAAAACCCCAGTTTTTAAGTGGCGAAGATGGCGAGTTATGGTGTCCTATTAAGTCTAATTAATAAATTTTAGACCTATGAGCTAAATATTGCGAAGTGTGATTGAGTGTTTGT
Organism: Picea mariana; assembly: GCA_032191745.1. Classification (NCBI taxonomy): domain Eukaryota; kingdom Viridiplantae; phylum Streptophyta; class Pinopsida; order Pinales; family Pinaceae; genus Picea; species Picea mariana. The sequence continues at coordinate 68,625 of JASDQU011028071.1, forward strand.
AGCTTGCTCAACAAAGGATTGCCAAAAAACTGAAACTGAAAGATAAGAAGGTTGATGCCTTTAAACAAATGTATTGCAAGTTAAAATTTAGTTTCCGGAAAAGGCCTTGGGGACCCAAACCAGAATTAACGATTGAGTTCTTAGTTTATTAGATTGCACAAGTGAAGTGTGAGAACTGAAAGTAACTTGCGGAATTGTAAAAGATGACTTTATTCCTTTATGAAACCAGTGTTAGCATGCGCATGTGTAATATAAAGATTAGATAAACTGAAACTTGCATGCAACGGAAAATAAAGATCTAATCTAAGCCACCACGGGCTCTAAACTAGCATGTGTTATGAGATCTACTCTAGATTATTTTAAGTTAAGCATGCATGTAGAAATCACGACTAATCTAGCTAAACTTGCAAGGAAAGACAGAAAAGAAAACTAATCTAAACTTGCAAAGTAAATACTAAAGGAAAGGAAAGCAAGTCGCTTGGGTACAACTCCTTTGGGATTGCATTTACAATATTTTAGAGAGGAAAGAAAGATGAGAAACTATTACCGATGTGAGAGGAGTTGTTCTAAGGGTGTGTTGTGTATGAAAATTGGGCAGCATGCCCTCTTGTCCTGGTAAGAACCTGCAAAAATCAGCAAGCTATTGCTTGCTGATTTGAGTTGCAACACACTCAAAAAGTGACCTATCTAAACATGTTAGCTACTAAAATCAAGAATGAGAGAAGGTGAATAATATCAGAAACAATTTGGAGTGTAAGTGAGAAGTAAGGGTAAATCCGTGCTTGGACTTGTTCCAATATCCTCTCCTTGAAATGTCCTGCAAGGCTTAAACAGAATGTGTGACGAAAATAGATAATGATGGCATATATTAATAATTAAAACTAATTTCAATCATTAGTACATGCAGATCAAATAAGCTAGCAATTATACAATCACTAAACTTAGTTAAGTAAACTAATTTACCCAACAATCTACCTATAATCACACAAATATTCAAAACCAAATGATTTCACCTCATATGCATATAACAAGCCCAGACAAATCTTAAGATCCATGTATCCTCCAAAGCATTTCATTTTATTATCCAAATGGAAGAAGTTGTAGCAACTAATTGCTACAAGTTCTTCAAGAGCCACACCAATGAAGAAAAAGTGACAATAATGATGAGAGAGGAAGAGAATAAGATGGTGAGAAAATATTAGCATAACAATGCAATAATGAAAGGTGAGTAAAGAGTGAGAAAGAGGTTTCTTAAATAGCAAAAGAAACCAACGAGACCCCCCTCAGATCATTGACAAATGTCAAGATCTAAATTCATGAGGAAACTCAAACCAATGAAAGAGTGAGCTTTTAGGGTGAGGGGAAATGGTAAGTAAAAGATTTGGATGGGTGAGAAAGCAAGGGAAAGGATGCGTACTTGGCAAGTGAGGGAGGCGTATTAGGCATGAGGAGGCCCACGTACCAATTAAAGGAGAGTTGCATGCTTTGAAGAGAGATGTTTCCATCTCTTCATGAGCTTTCTCCACTTTTTAATAAAAGAAAGCGTGAGTTAGGAAAGGAAGGGACGTAAGGTGAGTGTGGGAGTGTCTTGGAACATTCCTTAAAAGTGAGTGATTGGTGGAGAGGGGACCCACTAATTAATTAAGTGAGTTATTAACTTTAAGTGGGAGAAGAGGGACGTATTCCTCATATGGGAATAAATTAAAAGTTAAGTAAAAATTAAATGGGAGTTTAAAAGGTAGGTAAAGGGTTAGGATAGGTAGGGGTAGTTTAGGTGGGGCCCTCTCAACATTATTTTCACCTTTACTTCATTTAATTTGGTCCATTATTACAAAATTTACATTTTCCCATGTTCTGGGTTTGGCAATTAAAACCGTCATTTTCCGAAAAACTCCTAAAGTGGACAAACAACCTAGCAAAACTTGTCCGACTGAGTTGAAACTTGGTCCACGGGTGTAGGGGGTCTCATTAGCTTTCTTTTAAGTACAAATACCCCTATCAAAGATCCTGGGACCTAAGTTTTACATTAAATACCCAAATTTAATTAATTAATTAATTAATTCGGAACCTAAAAAAAAACCTAGCTATACTTGATGGAATTTCGTGAAATTTCGCGTGCTATCTTACATGGTCATTTAAAACATTCCTAAACACTAGCTACCTAGGAATGATTTCATTAGAACGCCTTTCACCACTTTGAAGGATTTATTGGGTGGGAGTGAAAAACTCGAGAGATTAACCCGGCTGGTTAGGCCACATTAACCTCCTGAGGATAAAAAACACTCAGCAAAAGGAACTCTCCTAATGAAGAAACCCTAAGGCAACTGACCTAACATGATCCATGTAGACCTATTACATTATAAACCCACGCAGGGGTGCGGTAATCCCGCTTACAAAACTATGTGTTGGAGCAAAAAATGCCCTGTAGAACCAATTAGTCTTCGACAAGTTTGCAACTGTTGATGCATATCTTCATGGTATATGGAGTTGACCCCCTAGTTGAAGAGGCGATCAACAGAGCTCATTCTCTCATTATGCATGATCATTTTATCAAAATCATTTTGAAGAGTTCTTGAAGCTTCTTTGGCTCTCGGACTGGAAACCCTTGGGAAGATTGGGTTCGGTGGTGAAACTATCCACCCTAACTGACTTAGAAAGAGATATCGCTTAGATCTTTCATTTGGATTTCACTTGTGAGAAGGAAGACACACCATTTTGTTAGATCGAGGGCTTCTGCAGAGTTTTGTGGTGTTTGTGGAGACCATTCCTCATCTTCAGTTCGTGACAGCCTGAGAGGAGACCATACCACTTGTTCATCAGTAGATTTGTGCTATTTTGGGAAGGTTGTACCCTCCATCACCAAATCTGGAGGTTCTTTGAGAGGGGGTGTACTATTTATGCAGATCTTGGGGTTTCATCAGTTCATCCCATCCATTTGCAGATTGGTAAGGGTTCGTGGGGGTCTCTAGAGAGGGCGCACCCATTAATATCAGATCATGGGCTTAGGAGAAGAGCCGTTCCATCACTGCAGCTCGTGTAGCTCTGGAAGGAGGGACAAGACCCTAAGTGCAGGTTGTGATCTTTGAGAATAGGCCATATCTCATATTGCTGGTCGAAGGGGGGTTCTTGAGGAGGTCGCAGCCTATCTCGCAGCTCGTGGGGGCCATAGAGGAGGCCATGCCAATCTTTCCCAGCGTCTGACACTTTGGGAGGGGCCGAGTTTAATGCTACAGGTCGTGGTTACTTTGAGGAGAAGTCGCAGCCCTCATATACAGTCGTGGGTTCCAGATAGGGGAATATAACCCTTTAGCAGTTTGTGGCAGTGACAAAAAGAGGCTGTTTCAATAGAAGACTGCAGCAAGTGGCTAAGGTTATCACAGGTCAGAAATATTAATAGATCAGAATTGTATTTGTTGTTTTTATTACTGTTATGACAGGTTGACAGAGATTGTCATCACCTGTAATAAATGTAATAGCAGTTTTTGGTATTAATGCAATAGAAACTCCAATTGTGTGCCAAAATATTGTGAGCTTATAGTGAATAAGAGATTTGAAAACACTTAAACACCAAAAACATATCAGCATTTCCAACAAGGGGTATTACAGTGAAACTGTTTAACAAAAGTTGTGTACAAAATAAGCACTTAAACAAAACAGCAGTCAACAAATAAACTCAGAAAATCATATCAGCAGCTAAGAGGGAATTCCACAGTGGTATTAGAGCATGTTGTGAACCGTTTGACAAAAGTTATGAATCAGATAAGCACTACAACACACGAGCAATAATCACAAATTATAACAGCAGTAGACATAAAATCACATCAGCAGTAAGAGGGGACATTACAGTATTACATACCTTGCCGAAATTCTTCTGAGCTTGCTCGATTGTAACTGTTGGCATTTTCCCATTTCTCATCATGTTTACAGCTTTGGCACTCAGACGCCATTGACGACAAGTCTCCAGCGCCAGATACGGACAAATAGCACTGTTGAAATGATTAAAATGATTTGGAATCATAGATGATATCAATATTAAGTTATTAACAAGTCAGGAAAACTGACAGCAACCTATCAGTGATTTATTTGATTTGTGATTTCCTCAACACATGATTTAGCAATGCTAAGAAACAAATGACCGTTTAAAACTAAATCTTTAAATTGCATAATGTTTATTGAAAGTCCACTATATCAAAATGAAATAATTCCAACTTTGCATTATAAAACTCCATTAAATAAGTTCAAGAACCTCAAAACACAATGTTTTAGCTAATCCAAATTTCAGTCAATCCAAACCTTGGAGGCAATATATATTAGCCGTAGGCTAAAGATTCTACGAAATGAAGATTTTTTTCGGGGATATTTGCCCAAAATCCGGCGAGAAATTGTTGGATTCGTAGATTTAAGTGATTATTTCTGTAAAATCCGAGTGCCCTGGGAGTTTTTCAGCCTGCTGAATCCATTTCTGCATTCAGAAATGGATTCTGAACAACAAAAAGTAGTGATTCGTGTAAATTTATATCGCCGGATTCCGGCTAAAAAAGCCATTTTGTAGAACATCTAGCCAACGCCTATATATTATATATAGCACCAAACAAATTCAACCAAGGTTTCCATTTGAATCGTTTCTGTTTGTCTTTGTTCAAAGACTAGACTTAGTAAGGACTTTACAATCTGATGCAAGTTTACAAATAAAAATAAAATCATCAGTTTGCATAAAGTCTATAAAAGATACAGTGGCTCAGAATAAGCAAAATTTAGTCCTATGGCATAATTCAAGAAAGAAGTGCAAATATTTCAAAATTTGAGAAATTTCAGCTAACAAAAGTCTCAGCCAAGTCAAACTTTTGATAAATGGTACTTATTGCCTTACAAGTAAAGGATTTAGTATAAGTACATCCTGCTGAAATAAAGAAACCAACAGGTTGACAGATATGATCAGGAAATGCAAATTTAGCACCCACCTGACACCATATCCAATTAGGCAAGCAAAATGATGTGTACTAAAGCATTGAGCTGTATCAGCAACGATCGACGCCGACATACGCAAGCCATTTTGAATGAGGTGTTGATGAACAGCTCCAACTGCCAAAAGAATAGGAATTGCTGGCCTAGTTGGTTCCTGCCAAGTCAAAGTTGGTTAAAATACATTCAAAATATAATAAGTTTTCAAATTTCTTGGCAAACTGGTTGGATCCTGACAAGGAAATACTTCTGCCATAATACCTTAGATTTCACAATAAGGACCGGTTATGGCATGAACACACTGGCAAGACAAGCAAAATACAATGGTCTACTCATCAAAACCTACATCATTATTAACAAGTCAAAATCTGAAATTACAGATTAAGCACTGCAAAATATAGTTAGCATCCCCAGCTACATTGCACCAAAAGATACAACTTCAACAGTGAATGAATGAGAGAGAAAAATTGTATTTTTTATACATCACTGTAAACAGGGCATGGCACAAGCAAAAGCCCGAATCAAAGTGAACTGTCAAAGGTATCTGATTTGTAAACTTAGTTGTACATATCAAATAAAAACAAAAGAAAAGATAACTGAGAGCCCAAAGGCTGTGTAAAGATCCATAACAATCAATGAACCATACATAATTGTATAAGTAAACATTGCAACTTATTGGATACAGTGTCACAAATTTGTCTCCCCGCACCGTCCAAACACGACTTCATGTATTTAAGACAAGCATGCACTGCCGCAAACTCCAATTATAAAGAGAGATTTATAATGTGCCGTGAACATTGGGATACCTCAAGTGAGGGGATAAAGCTTGCCCAACAACAAACCTCCCCTATGGCACCATTTTAAAATGGGCACATTTATGACACCATTCTATATTGGACACTCATACAGCGTCATTATTTTAATGAACACTCATAGAGTGCCATTCATGATTTTTATATTTTCACCCAATAAAAGTTTACCATCACCACTTCTAAGACCAGAACAAATATTTATGATGATACAATAAGAGTAATTATATACATACCTTGAAATTATATAAAATTTACAATACAGTTTCCACTTGTCAATGCTTCTGCTGGAACCCTTCTTAACTGATGCAATAATTTAGCACCCCCTCCCCCAAAATAACCCGAACCATTATAATAGATGCAATAAAGTTTGTTGTGTAAATGTGCCCTGTTACAACAAAATCTAGCACCCCTAAATGATGTAAAGTCCCAAGCATCAAGGGGCTAGTCTTGTGGAACTCAAGAAGGCTACCCACTGTCACCATGGTAGCTCTTCCTCTCACCTTTTGTTTCCTCTTCTCCAACTCAAGGGAGGCTTCCCTAAAAAGTAGTGTTACCACACAATCTATCACCCAAAAATGTAAAGTCCAAGCACCTAGGCGAAGACTTATGTAACTAAGAGGTTGGCCACTGTCACCTCACCAACTCTCTTCTACACTTTAGACAAGGATGGACCTAAGTCAAAGGGGACTTCCCTATGGGTTACTAGGCTCACTTTGTGTAGTATGGAATGGGAGTAAGCAAAGCTTAGCAACTTCCGAATAAAACAAGAAAGAAAGGATTATTGTTTGTATGGGGGCGATGGATGAAAGGGAATGACCAATGCCTTATTGTGTGGGCTATGGAGGTTGTTGCCGTCCTAATACACACTTGCAAACATGGAAAAGTCTCAATCCACTTAGTGTGTCCTTGGAGGCACAATGACCAAGTCCAAACCCACTTGTCACCTCGATTTGGACTTCTTCCATCTAGGCTTACTCCTAGGGAAGCCAAGGGGGGTAGACCCTAGTTACTATGTGAATTATTAAATCAATTCTAGGAGTTAATTTTATTTTATTAAAGGTAAGGGGGAGCTAGCCTATATGACAGGCAGCAATGCAATGCACACCCTTAAAGAAAATCAGCCCTTTCCCTAAGGTCAACTAAGACTAGTGCCTAAAGGTTGGGCAAGGGGTCAACTAAAGTTACAACAAATTAAGAAAAGATCTAAATACAAATAAAGAATAACTTTACAAATATAAATGAAATATGATTACAACAATTACCCAAAGATAAAGAGTAAGACTATAATACAGATCTGAACTCAAACTTAAATAAAGATACACAGATCTAAACTCAAAACAATCTGATCATTAAACAATCAATCAAACTGTAGAAACAGTGTAGAAACAGAAAGGTAAACTCAATATACAGTTTTGATCCAATAGTTGTCAATACTGAAACACAAATCTAGATAGATCAAACAGTATTGAAATCAAAAGAAGGTTCAAATCTGAATGTGGTTAATAGATAGCTTACCTTATCCTTAAACCTTACCTCTGAAGAAATCACAGCCACCATAAGAGATGCAGAACCATTTGTAATTATGCTCAGGCAAAGTCCAGGTCATAGATCCACCATATAGGTTGGATCTCTTGCCAAGAGATGAAGAAACTTTCTTGCCACCAAAACGATAGGGCCACAAAGACTTCCCACTGTCAAACCCTCACACAAAGAATAGGTAAAGAACACAAACCCTCACACAGCATTTTGTGCGAACAAAACCCTCACTGAAGAAAACCAAAGGCAAGAAAGGAGGTCACAATTTGGATGGAACAGTAGACACCTCACAGTAGAAGAGAGGGACACACTCTAGATCACATCACAACAGTGATTTGAAGGGGCCGCAGCACAGTCAGCCCACACGGCTGTGGATAGGACAAGTCACACTCCACACAGCAGCAAATTAGAGGAGACCGCACCTCAAACAACAGCAGAAGTAGAGGCTGCACCTTAGACAGCTCACATAGCAGATGGAGAGAGGGTTGTATCAACCAGCCACACACAGCAGTAGGAGAGGGCCGCACTCCACACAGGCTTACCACAGCAAAACAAGAAGGGTCGCACCCTATAGGCTCACCACAGCAGAATAAGAGAGGCTGCATTGCAGTCAGCAATCCTACAGCAATAGAAGGAGGGTCGTACTCACCTCACAGTCCCCACAAGGAGCCGCAGCACTACATACAACCTCTGCAACAGCAAATAGAAGAGGCCACAGCAAGGAGATAGAACCGTAGACTTTAGGAGCACAAGATAACAAGTGTGTAATGTGAGGGGTAGGGGGTTCAATTTATAGTTTAGGCTAGGGTAATAAAACTATAAATTAAATTAAAAATAATTAATATAACATGTTTAAATTAAATCATTTAAACATGATATAATAAACATTTAATTTAAACTTTAATTAACCCTTTAAAACAAAACAACATAAAACCCCAAAACACACAAGCAAGGGTAGGAGAGGGTTAAGGAGGGCTTACAAGGTGGCAATACTCGTTCATTCATTTTCATGGTGATCTTATTACTTTATCATCATTGC
>JASDQU011028072.1:0-14291 GCA_032191745.1 Picea mariana
GTAAATTTTTTTTTTCGTTTTTCAAAGGAAGAAACAGGAACAAAGAGAAAACTAAAAACAAGATTGATAAAGACCCTAAGCCAACTACAGATCATAGGGATTCAACCAAGAAACCAAACGGAGGATCTAAGACTTGACAATTCTCTCTAAACCTTTTAGGGAAAACAAAAGAAAACTAAGGAACAAGTTAAGATAAATGTTAACCCAAGCTATGGCCAAAGACAGAGACTCTTGATAGGTTCAAGAAAGTCCTGAGAAGTCTAAACTTCTATCAGAAAAGAGACAATCTCTCTCTTTGTTAAAAAACACTTTCAATACATAAAGATGCAAGTTGATGCATCGACAACATGCATATGTACGTGAGATGTCTACTGTGTAGAGCACGTATGTATGTGGGCTGACCCAAAAGAAGGCACGTAGACCTCTCAAACTTTTCAAAAATAAAAAGACAAGGAAGGCTAACAGGGCAGGGAAGGATGGTATGCACTTTGTGGGTGACCATAAACCATTAAAAGACTCAGTAAACTTGACTGAAACTCAAAACGAAATCAAGAAGCCAATTAAAAAACCCAAAAAACCTCCCTCTAAAACCCTAAAAAAAACCCTAGTGGATTCGCCAATTATACTAGCAAGAAAACCCCCCTATAACTATACCAGGGTTTAAAGTATAGACAGAGAAAATGACTCCCTAAAAGTCAATCTAATTTCTACACTACTGCAAACATTCCAAAATAGATGAACAGAAAACAATGAAAGAGTCAGTCGAAAACCATACCTTTTATCCAACGTTCGATGTTGATCTCCTCAAGCTCTCTAGTTCCCGAGCTTGCAAGTCTCCTCGCAAAGATGACCTACATCCACAACTAGGAAAACAAGGCTACAATCATGTTATTTCTATTCATAAATTAAGGTTAGATATAAATTGATATGTATAAATAAAAGAAAAGGCATAAACACCATCATGTGGGATAGGGAAAAGAGATTATTTTATTCATTAATCAAATATTGAAGCTTACAACCTTTGTAGGACGACGCTCCATGAACCTGGTCTGGGATCCTATTAACAATGCTCCAAGTGAACCTTCAATAAGCCTCTTCTCACAATCTTTTGATCACCTCAAAGGGAAGGGATTGGATTGTATGGAAGAAAAGGGGCTAGAGAAGGAAAGTTGAGGAAATAACTAACAAAAGGCTGCAAATTCTTGGGCAAGGAAAGGAAGGGAAATTGGGTAGAGTTCCATCGTTCTATTGCTTGGTTGTGGAATGAGACCCAAATACCTCCTTTTATATGAAAAAAGGATAGTTATTCAGTTGGGGGACAGGCTATAGTAGGCGAATTGTTTGGGAAACTTCCAATAGCCCGTAAATTCCACTGAATTCCTTACAACGTTTTAATTTTTTCAACTTTTGGATGTATATGTGGGTTGTTTATTGTGTAACAAGCGTATGTACATAGGTTTTCTAGGATGAAGAAAGAGTATGTATGCGGGAATTAGTGTAGCAGGGCGCATACATGCTCTAAAAATTGGTTTTTTAAATAGAGTTCCTCGGCAGTGATTTGGAAAATTATGCAAGTAGGAAGTCCAATGCCATGTATGCATGAGTAGGGAATTTTAGGGCTATAATACCTTGCCACCAAAATGACAGAGTAAATTTTCAAGTTCTTTCTCCCCTTTCCCATGGAAATGTATTAGTTCTTATAGGTATTTAGATATAAGGCCATATGGTTAATAGGATAATATCTTCAGGCTTATATTGGAATCCTTCTCAAGACTAAACCTAGAGAAATCAAAGTGAGGTCTCATCGATCGCAACCAAGTCCAAAAAAGGGAGCTTCTAGGTTCAATCATGAACTAAGTACACAGACAGAGTGACCTAGTCATGATTTGGCAATCCAGAAAGGGTGACCAACCCATTTTGTCACAGGTTTGAGGAAAGACAAGGGTGACCAAAGGGATATTAGGCTAGAAACTATGTGGGAGGATGATCAAAAATGAGTGAATTGGGTAGGTCACCTCTAGGAGATGATATCGCAAAGGTTAGGGGGTTAATAATGCAATAACACATGCCCCCTAATGTGTGATATCAGAAGACATGTATGATGGCCGAAATACTTTACCAATAAAAGGAGTAGAGTTGTGGGAAAGCACCCTGGAGAAGGGTATCTCTAGTCCTGCAAAAACAATCCCCGAGGAGGGAATTCCCATGCTTAGTAAGATCGATGATATCATAGCATCCATAAATATATTTCATATCTATGCATGACACAAGTGATGGCCACAACAAAGTACACCATGGATCCATCAAGAAACAAACATGACTTGATTCATGGCCACAAAAGTATACACTGTGGATCCATGAAAGATGCAAGTGAATTCATTGACACGACTAAGTACAAATGTGGATCTATGTGATGTCACACAAAGAAATGAGAAATGGGTGAAGTACTCATAAACAATCTCCTTCACAGCTTGGGAAAGAATATCTTGGAACAAGAGAGTAATATTTCCCAAGGTATTCATCCATAATCCAAATGGTATGATTCTATGACATGTGAAAAAAGGAGTTGAATTCGAGCATGGTATAAATGGTCTGATTACCAGTCCTTGATGTATGTCATTATTAGATGTGAGGGAGTCCACCAATGATGATTATGGAACCCAAGATACTGAGTACAGTATATGAAGTGTGAATAAAGGAGTTGAAATCGAACACTCATAGAGTCATTTGATAGGAGTCAATGATATCAACCCACTATCAAAATGAAAGGATAGCTTCCACTGATGTCTTCAAGTCCTAGGGTACTGGTGGGTTTCTATATTTCAATCCTGGATAATGAGATGAAGTCGATAGGATGAATTTTTTCGAAGGAGGGCCTTGATGTATCCCCCATCAATCAATGCGAAACAGGAAAATATGGATGGTGTGAAAATGATAATAGTGGATTTAAAATCATGTTCATTGAGGTACCAATACACACTACAACACTTCAATGTACATCATTTGTTCGGTGTGTCCTTTTTTTCATCACAACTGTCAATTTATTATTTCATATCAGGACCACCAGGGTTGCAAAACACTCAACATAATCTCGATGCAAAACATTCGTTCGATTTTAGGCCAATGCCATGTATGCATGAGAAGGGAATTTTAGGGCTATAATAGTCCAATTTCATATCGTCACTCCAAGTTACTCGATGATTAACACTTGTTTCTTCATTTATTCGTTAACATATCATGTGGGACCCACATAAATATACGGTTGTCATTGCATCTCGTTTCCATGCTAACTCACAGTCAATATTTCTCCCCATATCTCCTTTTTCAAAGTACTTCCACCCTAGTCATCTAATCTACTCTGACCAGAGCCTCTTTGATGGATGGTCGAGAGGTTCTCGCTATAACTTCCATATATCAATGGTTCATGTTGATTTGGAGTTTTTTTTGTAACCTTACACTCAAAAACTCTAGTGGATCGCACTTGGATATCGATATGTTGTATGATGTGTTGAATTAGTTGCCTAGCATGGAAGATGATGTGGCCTTGTCCTTTCTACTTTCATGACTCTGACATGGAATTTGACATCATTCTCACATCAACACCACTTCTAGCTCTTCATCATGCACTTTGTTGACTTGACATTCTAACATGTGACCACCAATGGATGAAGCTTTTTCCAACACTCTGATGCAACAACATCAAGGAATATTCCTTTTTTGATATCATCATTTCATAGTACTTATTAATTTGTCAACATCCCTTTCTAATATCTATGGTTTTGATAGATCAATGATTCATATTATTGCTTTGATAGATCAATGGTTCATATTAATTCATAGTTTCTTCATCATTTCACTTCCTGTCACCTTTTTACATGGCCAAATTTGCTTATGGCACATGGTCCAACCATTGGGTTACACTTTCCTACTTTCATGGCATTGTCTTGGTATTTTCATGGCATTGTACATAGTATGACATGTGCCATATGATATCAAATTTATCACCTACAACTTCTTTGTCTCACATGTCCTTCACATGGAACTTTCTACGAGTGTTGGGTGTCATGACACTGATGTGGACATAATATGGTGTCGGATATGGCTCACAATCATTAAGAGTCCTTTCCATCCAATCACTGGTTCAGATTTATTCACTATTGCTTCTATAGATCAATTATCCTTGTTGATTCTAAGCTTCTTCTATCAGCGAGTCTTAGGATGGCCTAAATTCAATACTTAGAAAAATCAAACTCTGAGAGCCTTTCACCATCACATCGAATTCCAAATTCAGGGCTACTTCTTACCATGGATTTTATTAGATATTGATCTGATATTTAATCTCGACCGCTGATTATTAACATACAAATAGGAATTATGGCACTAAAAGTTAGCTCCTTTTGCATGGTTCCATGACTCTTTGTTTTACATTCAAGCTAAGAGCTTTCACCTTTTCATTATAAACTCGTCAAAGTCAATTTCCATTATGCATGTGGGATATTGTATTTTTACTTCGCTTCATTATTTTCACATTTGGTTCATTGATCTTGTTGAATGATCAATGATCAACGACTCATGCTTTCTCTTATCACTGAACATTCACCAAAATCTAATTAGTGTGAGCTAAAGATAACTTTAATACTCTGCAACCTAGTCATCGAGCACCCTAGCAAAGATCTCATAAAAAATTAATCAACACATAGAGATATATAGATGCAAAAGGACCTTCTCTACTTTCTCTATATGGCTTGATTTGCAGTACGAAGCTACCTATGTCTTCATCATATTCGTGTGTGGACCTTTTTCAACTTTCTATATCTGTCTTGGTTTGTATCAGGTTCAATCCTTGGACTTGGAATCACAGTCTTCCTACCTTCATCATTGACATGGTTAGTCTACCCCTTCATGTGTATCATTTTCAATGAAATCATTGGTTATGACCTAATGGTATCATATACGAGGATAAATGTATATGATATGACCCTAGGGAGGGAATATATGGGCCTAAATGTATATATAATGTGTAAATATATATGTAATATACATTTAGCCCCATATATTTTCCCCTTGGGTCATAACATAACACCCTCCTTCCAAAAGCTTTATCCTCAAAGATTTATAATTAAATGCTTCACATGTGATGAAACCAAGTAATATGTTTTTCTTATGTTCTTGCATTCTTATTTCCATTGATGATGATCCATCCATACGAAATCAATTCTTTTTGGTCGTAATCCTTGGTGGGTAGTTGTTGCATACTTTTACTTCCATTGATTCCATGCATCATTGTTGAAGCTTATCCAATTTGTAGTAGATGTAGGTCTATGATAATATATTGTTGAAGAGTGGTTTTGTGATGCCATAATCCATTAATATTGATGATTATTACATCTTCTTCCTTCATAATTTCAATATGGATCTTCTTGTCTTCCTTGAAATATTTCATAATAATGAGAATGTCGATATGGTTTGACATTTGATAGTTTTTCTTCACTCTGCACACCCACTCCATCTATCTTCTTTTTAGAGACAATGGAATCCTTGATCATATTTTCTTGGTCTTTGATTACTATAGCCTTGGAGATAATACCATCATATTTGGCATGTACATCCTCTATATGGATTTCAACTTCTTCAAGTATTGATGAATCTGTGATTTGCCTATTTTTCAGATGCCCAAATCCCTTTTTTCACATGGAAGTTATACAGTCTATGCTTTTATTAACTCTTTTTTGAAGGTGTTATCAGGTTTTATACATCAATTTTCCATGGGACAACATAAGGTATGTGTAATCCTTATTTGTGATGATTTTATAATGATTTATTTTTAATTGAGTGAGTTCAATCTATTAATATTTTTTTGTTTGCTTGAAATAGGTCAAAAATGTGATCTATCCCTCGATCTAGCCCTCGATTTGACCCTCGATCCATCCCTCGGAGCGCAGTGCAGTTGGAGGTTGGCATATTGGCGGGATCTCCTTGGAAAATTTGACATATGGGTTTTGTTCATGCTCAAGCCCTCTAGCTATGGAACTCATCCCATTTAAATTCTAGCAATTGAGCCGACCTCTATTTTGAGCACACAAAGTTGTTGAAGAGATGTTGTTTATTATTATATTTTAATGAATTTATGTTTTAGAGAGAGCGTTGACCCTTTTAGTGGTCAACCTCTCAGTTGTGTTATAAACTCAATAAATACTAGAGTCTATCGGGATGAACACACACGATTTTATATATACAGACATTATCTTGAATTGCTCTGTAAAACCTTTGTTTTGATGTTAATAAGAATGCTATGCTAATTTTGTGACTACATATTACATTAGTGTAGTGTCACAAATGTCTATGGGGGTCACCATTGGTCTGGGTAGCTTGTTTATATTGTTGTACTTTACATTTTCGCATCCAACTCTCATTTCAGGTTTTTTTTTTTAAGTTGTGCTACTGTGTATATCTCTTTATATAATTTCCAGGTTGTTCCCTGAAGTTGTATGTGTATTACAGGGTACTCACAATTGTCCATATTTACTTGTCTATACTCTGACATCTAACATCTTGTTATGCAGGTTGTAATTTATTAATGGATACATGTTCATAGTTGTTTAAATATGCAATCATAGATTTCTTTCCCTATTTCATAATCTGTAAATTACTTCATAGATTGGTTATTTAGGCAGTGTCTTTAAGAATTATATCTACTTTATTAAGTTGCAAGTGTCGATTATTTCCTGTAGATTTACAATTGTTAAATTTAATTCCAGCACCAGAGTAATAGGATAGGAGATGATTTCAAATCTATTTGCACAAGGTTTATAGATTGTATTAATTCCAAGAATATGCATTGAAATCTTCATAATGGCAAAGCTCTCTATAGATTGTTTTGTCCATACTCTGCATTTCTCTATAGAATTTATCATCGAATTGATTCCATTTGAATTATTAGTAGTGCTTATATGCCATTGTGACATAATTTGCCACTGTAGGCATAACCATTACATTTGAATATTGTCACAACACTCTTTGCTTTTAGTTACGCAAATTAGTGTAAGGATAAGGTTTATTTCCTGAAGGATAAATGTAATTATGAGTTTTTGAAGATATTCTTTAAGAATAGAGTTCACTTTGAAGAATTGATTTTGAAAGATTTCTTACTTATTCAAAGATTGCTTGCTCATTCAAGGCGTTGCTTACTTAGATTAATGGTTTATATTTATAGCTTGCTTTTAAAGAACTTTTCACTTAAGTTAACAAGATCATTGTTAATAAGTTAAAGATTGCTTTGAATATATAAAATAGAGTATGTTGTTCAAATGGATTTTAAATCATGTTTTAAAATATAGTTGTAGATTGAAATAGAGTGGTGATCCTTAGGGTAAACCATTCTCTTGGCTAGTTAATCTTTCCATTAGTTTTTCCTTTCTTCCTTGACTCATATTGTGTTACAACTCTAATTCTACATACCCTAGTCGATAATTTAATTGAGGAAAATGAGTACATATAGTTTACCCATCAAGTCTATTATGGTGACCTTCTTGAATCTTGTCTTATTTCTCCTTTGGAAGTTGCAATGTCACCCCATTTATGAAATTATGACGTCCTTCTTCAATTCTAGATTTCATTTCTGATTTTACCTCATCAGTATTTATGGATTCTTCAACCTTCTTACAAATTTCCTATTCAAGTCTTTTGGTAGATTCTTTATCCAAGATCCTTCTTTCTTCTTGATTTTGAAAATTCTTCTTTTCTTCTTTAAATTGCTGGACCTCATCCAATAGTTTTTTTATTATGGTTTCATAATCTACATATCTCTTCATCTTTCCTTTTCAAATCTTCGCTTGACTCATCCTTTTCCCACTTTGATTTACTATTATTTTTTTACTTTAATATATTAACCTCCTTAATGAATGATTCATTAACGAATTACATCTTGGAAAACTCATCATTTTTCTTCTTTTAAGTCATCTTGAATTCTATACATTTCCTCCATTTTGAGTCCTTGATCCATTTTTTTTAGAATAATTCTTCAAATACTTCCCATGTGGTGCTTCGTCTAGTGCCTTCTTCAAGGCTATACCACCAATTACCAGCTTCACCATTCAAATAAATACCTACCAAAGAAGGAGTCTTGTGATTTTTCCTTATCATTCTCAACCATTCCCCAGGATTAATTTCATCTTTATCTTCATCTCCACTAAATTTAGGTATTATCATTGATTCTTAATTTAGGTCTAACTAAAATCATCAACTTACAAACTCAATATATTAAGGATAATGATCTCAAATAGTTATAATCCTTATTCCCATATAATATTATAGGTTTCCTATTTCCAATGGCTTTTGAATCAGCGCAATCATACATTCCAATCAAACATTATGATAGTTTTAAGTGAACATACCTTTGAAAACCATGATTTCGAGTCTGTCCTCCTATCCATCCTTCCTTTTGATGTATCTCTACAATTTCATCCCTTATGAATATGAAATTGTGATAGGTAGTACTCTAAAATGTCCTCTCTTCAATGCCATAGGTCTAAGCAAAATTGGATGTGCCAAATGGAAGTTGTGGTAACTTCTCGACACCTGGCTGATTTTTGGCCTTTCCAGAAGAGAGAACTTGTGCAGTGTGCCAAGTGGACAATATTTGATATTTGATTCTAAAAATTTTATCTGAAATACAAAGGACTAACCTTGTTCCAATGAAATTGGTCTCACTTAATTGGGATATTATATGAAGACGTTATGATTGTTTTACCCAAAACACTTGTTTGAGACTAGTTACAGGACTAGTCAAAAACCCTATCTTTCAAAGAGTGTATCTTCGAACATACAATGACCTAGAAGCTGAAATTTGTACCATAGGTACTCTGATAAGTCTTATCAATATCCACAGTTTTCTCCTTCTACAATGTCTCTAAGAAAATTTAATAGTGAAAATTCCAAAATGACTATGTTGTGGAAGCAAAACCCTAGGATCGGTGCTCTGATACCAAATGTAATGATCCAAATGCTCATAATATCATAAAATAACATAAGTACACACCATGTACAAAATTTTAGTGTGGAGAAGAAATCCAATATAGATAAGTTACACAATAACTCTTTAAAGAATAGGGGAACCTCCTCCAAATAACCAAATACCTTTCATACTTCACAATTCACATGTCACAATAATGAATACATGACCTCTATATATACCTATTCACATTTTCACATGAAGCCCATTTACCATTAGGCTGACCTGGTTACATATATATTTACACATTACATTTACATTTACTCCCATATATGCACCCCCTCGGGTCATATCATATACATTTAGCCCCATATATGCTCTCCTTGGGTCATAACAAATAATCAGGCTTATGTTGGTCATCATTGCCTTTCCTACTGTAGTTTTCATGGTTGATGGAGTTTTTGAGAATATTGGCATAGTTTTCATTATTTTCTTCATTTTCCTTTTCTAATGGCTTTGTGGTCTTAGTGATTGCATCTCCCTCGGGGTTTTTGTTTTTCGTCATAGCCAAGGTCTTTTTTGATGAATGGTGACCTTTGGCATCTTAGAGTATTATCTAATATTTCAGTACTATTTCCAAACTTCAAGCTTATGTTAAACTGATCAATTGTTTTCTCTAGTTCCTTTTTTAAGGAAATGGTTTCAAATTCTATCTTCTTACAATTTTCTTCATTTTCTTTCAACTAGCTTCTCACCACTTCTATCCTTTTTGCCTCTTCTAGTTGAGTTTTCAAGATGATAATTTTCTTCTCTATTTATTCAAGATCATGATCCTCCTCTTCATATTTTTTCAATTGCTCCTTCTACTTTTAATTATTTTTCTTAAGCCTATTTGTTTCATCTAAGGAACTAACAAGTTCTGCTTCAAGATATTCTTCTTTTGAATCTGTATTTTTTTTTATTATCTTCATTATCTTCATTAGTAGGATTTTCTTTTCTGGTTATGGAGAGATATTCTTGTTCATCATAACTATATTCCCTTTTTCATATGGACACTT
The DNA here is from genome assembly GCA_032191745.1 of Picea mariana. Classification (NCBI taxonomy): domain Eukaryota; kingdom Viridiplantae; phylum Streptophyta; class Pinopsida; order Pinales; family Pinaceae; genus Picea; species Picea mariana. Next base: position 10,009 of record JASDQU011028072.1, read on the forward strand.
GGTATAAAAATGTCCTATTCTACCAAAATTAAAGCATTTGAAGGGTATCTTACCTTTGTATTTTCCAGGTCCTCCTTTTAGCTTTCTCACAAATTGTTATTCTTTTGTATCTGATTCACTATTGGAACAATCACTCGATATATCTTCATAAATTTTTTGTATCTTGTCCCAAATATGTTTAGTTGATGTACACTTTATTACCTTGACAGTCTCAAAATATGATAGGCCACTCAAAATGGCATCTATTGCTTTTGCATTTTTTTCACTTGACTCCTTGCCAACTTCATTTGTATAACTTGTCGTGACTGATTCCCAAATATCAAACCCAAGGGTCGTCAAATATGTCTTCATTATTATACTCCATGATGCATAGTCTATTCCATCAAAAAAAGGAGCTTTGTTTATATGGAGACCTCCTTTATAATCCATATGTGCTCACAATTTTCCTTCTAGTGGTTAACTTGTTTCTGAAGGAACCTACTCTAATACCAATTATTGAACTTATGCTTATAATGAGGGGGGGTGGAGTTAATCAATATAAGATAATTTTTAATTATTTAACCATTCATCAATCATTCATTATATGATAAACTATAATCACATATAACATCAAACTACAATGCACATATTTTAACATGGAAACTCAATTGGGAAAAAATCATAAAAATTATCTTTATAAATGTCTATAGGAACCAACCTACTATTACAAAGACTATAGGTACCAGCCTACTATAGACACCAATCTCCTTAAATGAACACCAACTCGGCAAGATGTAGGCACCAATATACCGAAGACACCAATCTCCTCAACTAAGAACCAACTCAGCAACACATGTAGCAAACAACCTATTGTTACAATATTTTCAAGCACCAACCTCTTGGAGACACCAATACCCTCACTTGAAAATCAACTTAAAAAGATATGTGTAGACACCAATCCAATATCTTCATAAACATAGTACTTCTGACCTCACTTGGATGTTTCATTCCATAGACAATCCTTCAAACCCTAGTCACATGTAGCCTTCATTCCATAGCGATCCCCATAGCATAATTCCTATAATATGATCATGTAATGTAGCATCACAACCTCAAGAAACAACACATTGCAACATCAAAACCTATAAAAAATGCACATTGTATCATCAACAACCATTACTCCTTCGTAGTGCAACTTAAGAACAAGAAAATCCCAAGAAAACTCCCCAAACTTATCTTGCACACCTCTAGATCCCAAAAAGACACCCCATATCCTTTAGTGCACCTCAGATAAATTATGTGCAACTCATAATTGAACTCTTTCTTTGTTTCACTACAAATGTGCAAACATATGTTGTATTTATAGTATTTTTGTCCTTACTTTCAAGGTTGACCTATAAAGAGTGGTTGAGTTGACCTAAATTTTCTACCTCGGTTGTCGAACAAAAAATTAATATCTCATCATTCCTAGGGATTTATAGGGAATTACATATAACATTGCAAAGGTCTCAAAATAATATTTCCAACCATATAAACTATGATCCCATTTGAGTTAGGTATATAGGGAAAAAATGTCTTCAAAGATAGTGCATCCAAATTGAGAATCAATAATCCAAAAACAATGTTTCCAACAATTTCCATCTTGAAATATTTATCTTGGACATATGTAGTATCCCCCTTCCTTTGAAATCAATAAAAAAAGTATTTCCAACACTTGTATAGGTGGAGAAGGACTTCCATCTATATAGCTATTCCAAAGGAAGAGAGAGAGAAAGTGTGCAGTAGAAGGATTGGTCATCACACACATTGCTAGTATCAACATACAGGTCACACAATCAATGTGATTTTTAGCTTATAGGTCGTACAAATAGCATGGGTATTATGTTATATGATACACAGAACAACATGGTTATCCATGTAAAAGTTATGTTGTCGTCGTACAAGATTGTATAATAGTTTTTGCAGTAGATCAACCAAGCAGGTTTTGATGTACTTTGTCTATTTTCTAATGGAACATTTTCTCGATAAGGGAGCCCTTGTAAGATTTGATGTTATTTGAATAATAATCTTAGTTGATGGGCATAATATATATGTGTATTGTGCATGAGATTTTTGGTTTTTAGTATTTCTTCTGCTATCTTTATTTGAGTTGAATATTCTAGCAGTGTGATTGTTTTTGTGAGATGCTAACTTAATTTACAACAATGAAATCACTAGATAACAAGATACCTAGGTGCAAGAGTAGGGATTTTCAACATGGTTTTTGCACGTTGGAATTGGGTCTTAAGGCCTAAAAATGGTGAAAATGGAAAATAAGGGCCTTAAGAACTAAATGAACCTTATCAAGCTCAAGCACCATGAACAACACCTAGAAACTATGATACAAGTTCTTACTATGGGGTTTTGGCATAGGAGTTGGATTTGAGTTCCATTAATATGTTTTTAGCATCACATATAGGTCTTAAGGCCTTAACCATGGTCATGGTAGTGAAATAATAGCCTCAATACCTTGATAGGGATTAGGCGAGGGAAACATTAACCTCAAGATATAAACATAGATTCTTTGGGTGAAGCGGCTTAAACACATCCTCAAACCACAACAGAAGACCTTGGTAGGATATCCTTAGCCTACTATAGGGATATGGTTTTAATGAATCTAGGTATTCAACACTGAAAATGGTTCTCATGGTCTAAACAATGTCAAGGAAGGAGAATGAATCCATTAGGACCTAAACAAAGCTTCTTGGAATAAAGTACCATGAAAAAAAACTTGGAACCACACCTTACTAGGGTGTGTTTAGCATTTTGAATTGGATATGAATTCCATTATAATATTTTACATACTATAGATGGGTTGCAAGGTATTAAATATCATCAAAGAATGAAAACAAGTGCCTTAAGAAAATTTGAATCTTCTGAAGATTAAGACCCTTAAAAGTTAAACACATCCTTGAACAAACACGTGAGAACTTTGTAGGGGGTGTTTTTACTTTGAGTGGCATATAGTTACTGGGAGTAGGTTTTGTGCATAAAAATGGGTCTCAAGACATAAACATGATAAAAATCAGATTTATAGCCTTATTCCATAATTGACCCTTCATGAGCTCAAGCACCATGAAAACCTTATAGAAACAATGACACTAGACCTATAGAGGAAGTCTTTAGCATCAAAGTTAAATATGGGTTCCATTATAAGGTCTTTGGCATCATGGATTGGTCTTGGATCCTTACACATGGTTGGCGAAGGAAAACAAGAGCCTCTATCCCTAAATATTCTTAGGATCAAGTACCATGGAAAATTTCGTGAACCACCACATAGGACCTTTATATGACATCAATCACCTCAAAGTGGGATATGGGCATGATGACTAGGTTATTTGTGAACCTAGAATAGGTATTAATGAGGGTCAACTGAGCAAAATAAGGTCTGTGTGCCCTAAATGAAAATTCTCAAACTCAATAACCATGAAAAACACCTACAACCCACAAAAAATATGTTATTTTAGTGATATTTAAACTATGAGTGATTTACTAAAGTGCATTATGATGTTTTTAGCAAAATTAATGGGTCTTTGGTTCTTACAAATGTTCAGGGAATGATGCCAAGGGCGTTAAAAATTTAACAATGCTTCTTGGGCTCAAGCATCATTAAATTTGGATTGAAACACCATATAGGACCTTTCTATGATATATTTGGTTCCTAAGTGAGATGTGATATTTATTAATTCTTTTTCAAGGAAGGTGATGGAACTATTGCCCTAGACCATGGTCAAAAACGAAAATGATGGCCTTACATAGGAAAGTGAGGCTTCTTGGACTCAAGAACTATGAATAAGATCTCCAATCACAACAAATACCCTCTCTATGGGTTATTTTACCTATGAGCAGTATCCTAGGCACAATTACGTGATTTTAAGAAAAGGGAATGGGTCTTGGGGTCTTGATTATGGCCATGAGACTAAAGTAGTTCATATGCCCTTAAAACATGGATTTAGTGCCAAGGGTTTTATTTTGAAACATCTCATTGTGAGGGATATTTGCATGGGTATTATTTTATGTAAAACCAACACACTCTTGTCCTTATGACCAAAATGTGTGTGGAATTTTATAACTAAAACACTTTACATTATTATGAATTTAAAATAAATAGGTGGGATTATCCCTTTTGTTGTAGGGATTTTATACCTTGCAGGAGCTTAGATCCCTTAGGTTCTTCATATACCTAATATAGGAACAAAGATATGAGTAAAGGATGCTTCTAAAATTGATAATATGTCATGATATACAAATATATCAATTCTCTA